>MQTX01000172.1:550472-650643 GCA_009735665.1 Angiostrongylus cantonensis | reverse complement strand
AATGCCAAGATCGGACCAAGAAGATCGTCTGAGGAACGTCACATTGGGATCCACGGATTAGAATGGAACGAACAGTGTGAGCGGCTCTCTGAGTTTGTCATGGCGACCAAGAGCATCCATGGTAACTCGCAATTCCAGAAGCCTCACCGTCAACGATGGACCTGGGAATCTCCCAATGGAGAATACCATAACGAAGTAGACCACATCATAGTAAATAGGAAGTTTTGCCTAACCGATGTCGCTATTGTCCCGAAATATAACATTGGGTCAGACCACCGTCTCCTTCGCGCATGATTTTATTTCTCGCGGAAAAAGCCGCTAAATTCAAAAACCGATGTCCCAGAACCACCACAAACTGGGACTTATTCAATTCACTTGTCGGCTGTTGGAAAGATGCCGTTGTCGACAACATCGACGAGGAATGTGATTGGCTCACTGAACATCTTCACTTTACCGCCATGAAAGCTGAGAGTTCGAAGGTCACCAAGAGACGTCTGTCTCAAGAAACTCTCGAGCTAATACGCCAGTTTGGAATTGCACAAGCTGCGGGCTACCGGGAACTAACGTCCAAGCTTGTGATACAGTGCAGACAGGCAATAAAAGACGATCTTAAAGAGAGAAGAGCAGCAGTAATGGTCGAAGCTGCAGAGGCTGGGAAAAGCATTCGCAAAGCCCGCCGGAGCTTCGCCAATTACAAAAACAAGATGATTGCACTCCGTCGCCCAGAGGAAACCATAACAGCGTCGAGAAAGGGAATAAAGAAAATCATTTACGATTATTACTCAGACCTCTTTGATAGCCACGTCCATTTTCCGTCTTGTGAAATAAAAGAGGATGGATATGTTGTACCACCGGTTCTCCCTTCCGAAATCCGACATGCCATCTCGTCGGTGAAAAATCAAGCAGCACCAGGTCCGCACAGGAAAGCGTTTGGAAGGATTGGTATTCGACTAAATCTCATGAAAACGATGTTCATGAAAACCGGATTGGTTTCGTTTACCCCATTCACGCCCAACGGAATGAATATCTCCGAATGCTCCAGTTATGTCTATCTAGGTCGGAGGTCGGGAAATCAATATAATGAACGACTTAGCTCCAGAGCTGAGCAGAAGGATACGAACGGCTTGGTGAGCTTTCAAGAGCATCGAGGATGTAGTGAAGAGAGCAAGGGATGGGATCCGAAGCTCCGACCCACGTCAACGATCGAAAATCAAAGATACCGTTCTATACGCCAAACAGTCGAAGAGAAGGTGGGCCGGACACGTAATGCGTATTAGTGATAACCGGTGGACAAGAGCTGTTAATGACTGGATTCCTCGGGATGTCAAACGTATTGCAGGAAGACCACCGATCCGATGGTGAGAGTTTCTAACGAAAAGGCTAGAAGAAAGATATGATGCTCGACGACTCCCTAAAGCGAGCCGAACCCACTGGGCTACTCTTGCGCGCGACAGGGAAAAATAGAGGATTTACTGGCGCCCGCTCGAGTCACTCGATGATCAACGGGACTACAGATGATACAGGTGATAGATATACAATATAAATAAAAATATAACTGTAAGAATGCTGAGATATGAGGAAAAGTAGGAATGCACAGTTGGGATTCGAACCCACGATTCTGAAGATATACCTTCAGCGGGACTCACGTTCTATCTGTTGCACCAACCAACTCTCAGCATTCGTATCAATATATGGACGAGATTTTAATGGATATTACGGCACTTTCTTTGCACGCAGCTGTCAAGTTTGTCGTTTTTCTTACAGGTTCCTTTCTGTTTTTAGTGTCAATCGTTTTCGTATTTGGCACTTTGCCAGTTTTAGAATCGAAAAAAAGTGCAGCACTTTACGGAACGACCATTCATTTATAGGTGATGGTAGTTTAGTGTGGACTAAGTCTGTTGACTGTAGTTTTCCTTAAGCAGCAGTACTCTCCCATTTTCACATTACGGTTGCTGGATTGTGTAAAATTAGTTACTTCTAAGGCATTTAATTTCGTATTTTTTATAAAAGAGGTTTGATCAAGAGAAGCGTTGTGTAAAAATTCCATACATACAATAATATGTGCGAAGTCCTTGTTCATCGCTTTCCCGGGCCAACTAAGTCTCAAATCCCTTTGTTCTGGGGTTATAAAGAATTATGACTATTTGTAGTAGAGACTTGGGAACCTATCACGGATGTCCCAGGATTCCAAAAAGAATCTATTCGACTAACATTCAACACTACTGGTACAGAAAATCGGTAGTCCTCAAGCAGGACCTCAACTTAAAAGCAAATTTGAAGTTTTTTTGTTAACCAGGAATGCAATACAACGCGATGAATGTAGGAAGTGCTTTAAGCTGCAAAATATGTGAAATTGGGCGATAAACGTGCTAATAGTGTGATTTGTAGTAAAAAAGATTAAAAAACTTGAAGGTCTTTGGGGCCTGTCTACTACACTATTCTCAGTCGGTCGAATGATCGCAGAAATCGCTGCCTTTTTAAAAGAACCATAGGACGTAACGTAAGAGACTTCCATATGATCCATTTGGGTACATGACTGCTTCTGGGAAATATCTGCAAACGCTCTAATACGGATCTCTCGCGACTACATTGAAAACCACGTTCAACGAGAATTTATTGTGCCAGGGAGTAGAGATCGTCAAACCGTGGCTGACACCATTAGGCACCGTTTTGTAGCTATGCCTACTTCATCTTTCTTTGTCTTTCTTTTGGCCAAGTGTTTCGTTTCGGGGGCTCTCCTTCTAAACTTATCTCGTGCGGTAACTATTTCGTAACCGTTGCAAATGGCTATTTGGCTAGCCAAGTCGCGTGATTCTTCCTTGAGTTCCCTGGTGGTGCACATATAGGTAGCTGTTCGATACATATTTCTGATAAGCGCTCTCTTTGTGTGTGATGGGTGGGAAGAAAGGAAATGAACCAGGATGTTTTTGTCACTTGGTTTTCGGTACCACTTTGTCATGTAACCGCTACTTGACCGCTACGAGAATTTATTGTGCCAGGGAGTAGAGATCGTCAAACCGTAGCTGACACCACAAGCGATCTCGTCGACCATCATCCATTAACGATGCGGTTGCAAAATGAAACAAACTGGAAAGTACTGGTTCTTGAAGGCACGTTTGTGGAATATGCCATACAAGTATCTAGGTCCTTTGGCGACACTAAAGAGCAGTCTACGAATAAGAAATTGGTACCAAACATACATCTAGAAATGTATACACACACAAACGTATACATTAGCGCAACGCGTACAAATGCTTAGATGCAGAGAAGCACACACAAATACTAAAAGCATAGAGTACAACAGAGGAACAGAGCTCGGTCATTCGTGAATGCTTTTGTCGTGAATGTTGAGCGTGACGTTGTGAAAACATTTGCACTCTCATCCATCAAAACATACAACTTTTTGAGATGGAAAATCTTCCCGATCGTTTTGTTGACGTGAGCAATCGCATTCCATCGTAGGTACATTCCTACCACATGCACAGTAATTGTAATTACACAGAAGATACACAGACATGAGTATTTACGTATATATATATATATATATATATATAAAGCTATCCAAAAAATAAAATAAGGTGCCACGTCTCCGTATTGCGTGAGGTGATATGATCAGTAAAATGCACCAACGTTGGTACAACTGCATGGACACAACACGACAACGATGACTGCTCGATGGCGATTTTCTAACCAAAATTTCTAATTTCTATTTACTGCTTAACCATTTTTTTATAGCAGAACATTATGTGAAGTATAAACACAAGGATACTGAGATATGAGTAAAACGCGGGACATTAGCTGGGCTTTGAGCCCGCAGTTACCCTTCCTAGGAAGTCACGTGTTATTCAGTGGGCCTACAAAGGTTCTTGCTTTGTCATTCTTTCGGCCAATTTTTTACTCTTGTTATTCTATCAGCAATCATCTGTTAACGGTAATGAACTAGGGAGCACAAATCGGCATCGAACCCAGTTAAGCTAAAGCTTCTGAGGAAATTACAATGTTGAACTTTTATTTACCGCCTATTCTTTTTTCATGCGGGGTATTATGTGAAGTACATGGTCTCGATTGGGTCATGGATGGCACATGAGTCCCCGGAGAATATAGTCGCAGGTCGGAAGCTCACTTGAAGCTTTGAGTTTTTCCTTATACCTCAGCATCCCTGGTGCTTTTTTAATTGACGATATGAAGTGGCTGTTGTGTCCGACACGAGTCGCTCGCGATCGCCGTTCCAATGATGTCGCTGTGATTCATCTATGATTTGAAGCATTCTACACATTACCTACTATGTTACAATGTAAACGAGATTCTACTAATATCATTAGGTCAATGAAATGTTTTGCTGCAAAAAAAAATTGCACATGACAAAAAGAGACTCTTGTAACGATTCGGATTGCGAAGGAGAATGCGAAACCAAACTTGCATATTCATCAATTTGGAAATGGTCCGGTGCATTATGGAATATAAAAACTAATTGAGATAAATACGCTAAAATTCTTACGGGTTCCAGAACCGTGACGTAAGCTTTATACACTGCATTGAAGACTTAATCGTTTCTTAAAGAATCTTATATTCAATTCTTCTTTAGCTTATTTGTGCGGATTCTCATTTGTTGAATAGTTCAGTTGTTATAACAATCTTAACCTTTTTATTTACTGCCTATTCGCTTTAATGGCAGGGTATGTTGCAAATTATAATTTCTATAATGCTGAGATATTTGCAAAACTCCGGACCGCAGGTGTATACGGTGGAGAACGAACGTACTATTTTCCTTTCCGGGAGCTAACGCGTTCACCACTACACCATGCGAGTCCTTCGTTTCGCCTGTCTCTCAACTAGTTCAATCGATCACTGCCATCAGCAATCACCCGTCAACGGTTTGATCTGGGAATCCTTTAACTGGGTCCAATGGGTCCAATGCTGATTTAAGCTCCTCAGATCAATTCTGTTAACGGACGATTGCCGATGGCACTTGTCGATAAAACTAGCTGAGAGACAGACGAAACGATGGACCCAGAAGATGTGGTGGTGAACGCGTTACCTCCCGGAAAGGGCAATAGCGCGTTCGTTTCCTACCGCAGATACCGGCGGCCAGAGTTTTGCAAATATCTCAGCAATGTAGAAGTTCAGTTGTTATTCCTCTAAGGTTAATAGCGACTCTTCGTTGTAAGAAAAGCTAACGAAACCACTGAAATCTTTTCGATCCATTATCTTAAAGATCTTTTCATAATTTCGACTTTTTCTTGTGTCGCTACGCGTAGAGTGCGTGTCGAGCAGGCGCTAGAGGTCGCTGCTATACACACGTGGTCTTTGTTCGATCCCGCGCCCGAGATCACCTGGACCAAATCTGTCTAGGAGGATAGCAGACTGACTTGATACATCGACTGCGATATATTGTATAAACCGGATATCAATCACTTCTAATCATGCTCGATAAAGTCTAGTGCATAGCGCATCCTCTAAGGATTGATCAGCGCAGAGGTCTTCATCCGTTGACTTCCTCCCCCTTAGGAAGACCAACCAAGCAGAATAAATCGAGCTATGGAGGGCTTTCGTATTTCCATCCAGTGCATCATTAATAGTTAAACTATGGAACAACAGGACACTACTCATAGGTACCTTTCAACAAAAACAGTCATTATATCAAAAGCGGTGGGCGCTCTTTGTATCTTTCAAGAGAGCAGTGCCTATTGCGACTGAAAAAGAGACTCTTGTAACGATTCGGATTGCGAAGGAGAATGCGAATGGAGAATGTTATTCCTCTAAGGTTAATAGCGACTCTTCGTTGTAAGAAAAGCTAACGAAACCACTGAAATCTTTTCGATCCATTATCTTAAAGATCTTTTCATAATTTCGACTTTTTCTTGTGTCGCTACGCGTAGAGTGCGTGTCGAGCAGGCGCTAGAGGTCGCTGCTATACACACGTGGTCTTTGTTCGATCCCGCGCCCGAGATCACCTGGACCAAATCTGTCTAGGAGGATAGCAGACTGACTTGATACATCGACTGCGATATATTGTATAAACCGGATATCAATCACTTCTAATCATGCTCGATAAAGTCTAGTGCATAGCGCATCCTCTAAGGATTGATCAGCGCAGAGGTCTTCATCCGTTGACTTCCTCCCCCTTAGGAAGACCAACCAAGCAGAATAAATCGAGCTATGGAGGGCTTTCGTATTTCCATCCAGTGCATCATTAATAGTTAAACTATGGAACAACAGGACACTACCCATAGGTACCTTTCAACAAAAGCAGTCATTATATCAAAAGCGGTGGGCGCTCTTTGTATCTTTCAAGAGAGCAGTGCCTATTGCGACTGTTGAGCGATGGTACCAATGAAACTTACTAGCGCCCGCTTTAGTCACTCGACAACCAATGGGACTTTATACAGCTAAAGCTAAACAATGAGACCTTTTTGTATATAAATCTCCTTTATTACAAAGGCTACTTTATTCTAATCTACGGCATTAAGAATTTGGTTAGAGCTAAAAAGCCGAAAATATTGAAACAGTGGAACTTGACGGTATTGATCGTCTTTAACGCCAACTTTGAAGAAGAATTATAGCCGAATCGAGGTGGATGACAGGTTCTCTTGTAACTCGACCATTATCGGTAATGGATGACTGCACGACAAATACGTACGACAACGACATCTTGTAAGAAAATCATCTCTTGGCGCATGACGAGATTCCTATCAGTTAGTTTACGCAAGTTGGCCTTGTTGCTTTAGGTTGGTTGAAAACAAAAACAATCACATAAAATCTAATATGACCTTTAGCGTCTAAAGAAAATGCCACTATGGACCTCAAAAAAACACTCATGTTTTATAATTTCAATGTATGAACTAGTTTTAATGACCTTTCATATACATCCTGCAGTAGTATAAATACTAATAAACCAAAAACAAAATCATTTCATGAAATAGTAGCCGTAGTGACGTAATGGGGATGGTTACTGTTGGTTCTTTGAATACAGAGAACGTTACATGATCCAAACTTATAGCGTTCTCTGTATGCAAGGCTTTGCTCTCTAGTTCTAATGATACGTAAAATATTTATGATCCTACTAACTAGATGTTACCATAGACCATCATATAAACATTACTGTCAGCATTTGGAAGTGTTTTGCAACTTAAAGCTCTCTCTCTCTCGCTCTCGGCGTTGATCAATCCCTGAGGGATGCACCATGAGTGCGATTTCTTTAAGTATCGTTGGAGGTGACTGAATGCATATCTGGCCATTACAATGACTCGCTGTGGCCTGCCTATGTGTATCGAGCCAGTGCTGCTATCCTCCCAGACAAGTGTTGTACCAATTTGCCGACTCCAGAGGGATGGAAGGCATGATGGACCATGGGCGCGAGGATCGTGTGGAACGTGGAAACGTGTGTGTTGCAGTGGTACTCCCAACCACTGTGCCACCACGTTTTGCAACTTATGGCTCTCTATTTCAGCATCTCTTTCACGCGCACATTATGCAATAGCTGTCGTTCACTATAGCAATTACAAGTGAAATAGTAGTTGATCAGGACCAAAATTTCTAGTTAGTAAACATGTTCGAAATAAGCTATCAATCCACAGCAAAAGTACAGGATAATAGTTCTACGTGAGTGCGGCTTGTCGCGATATAATAAGCAGTGAAAAACGACGCTGGGCAAAAAATTTAAAAAAATTAACCAGTGGCTAGAAACACTACTACTAATAAATATCCATGCGAAATAAGCCGACTACCAACCCTAGGCCATTACGTTCACCTCTCACACTTAATATTCAATTTTTTTAATGCTTAACTATTTGCCTCATACAACAAGCCAGAGCATCTTCAGCAGGTCTAAGACCATGCCAAGCTTACATAAGGCTAAAACAACATGTTCAGAAGTATGAATGATTAGCCTGATGTTCAGTTCTTTTGTGTACTTCACACTTGACAGAACTATACTGTATTCTCCAGAATGGCCATATTTTTAGTTTACACCATGCTTCTAAAGTAAAGTTTTTGCTTACTCAAGGGATAAAACTTGTCATGAATCACTTTAACAGAGACACGAAAGATTACTGTAGAAAACGTAATGGAACCGCTTTCCTGTTTTTGTTTTCGTCGATTGTTTGAATACGTTTTCTCTACACAAGATTATTTGCTGAGGTATTAATATTTCTTTGTTATCTTCCTTTTTTGTTTTAGTTGTATTAATTCAATGATGCGAAACTAAGTTCAATCACCTTGCGGAAAGAAAGGAATAGAAGAAAAGATAAAAGTAAGAAAAGTTCAGAAGGACACGTAGAAAATAAACTCCGACGAACTGAACAAAAGTGCGATGGGATGAGGACCCGTTTCGATGAGAACGCAACATCCCCGAAAAAAGATGAACAGAGAGAAAAAAAGCTGAAAATGATGAAAGTATTGGTAATGATTATGTCATAACTCTGTAACATCACCAGTACCACTTCCGCTTTTCCGACGACTGGCGCTTCTAAAGAGGCGCCATTGGCACCGTTGAATGAACAATGATTTCTCGTCGGTATCGGTATCTCAGCATCGGTGAATTCCACATGCCCATTTCTCTATTGAAAATAAGATCGCTCAAAAAAAAAGAAAAAAGAGAAACGAAACGAAAAATACCAGTGAGATGACTCCCTTTATGCTAGTACTCTTATATCACTGGATTCCATTCGAATCAATCACGAAACTCGACTTGATAACGCTAATTTTTTTATCCACAGAAGAATTAATTACTCCCAAACAAATGTGGGTACTGATTTCTTCCCGTTCTCATTCGACATATCACATACGTTTAACCAGTGATTGGGAAAAACCTCGCAACAGTTTACCACCTCATCTTAGCTGGGAGGTGTTGCTTTGTGTAGGGCTACGATGTACAACGGAGGATTCATCCTTTGACAGTGTCTCCCAAGCTGAGGAGTTCGGCGTTTCCAACAGGAAGCCTAGTTAAGAGTAAATTAATACCAGGATCCACCACCCTCCTGGTACTAAAGTCGCATTGTTGCAAATCTCCCTCTGATCCACAAGAGCTGCAACTGCCTGTGGTGGTGAAAACCTTGGTCAGATTTTGGCTAAGCTGACCTTGGGATTCCGGAAAACCACAATGGCTTAGCCGCAAATCTCTGAAAAATGGAGATTATGCTGGGGCCCGCATAACCAGTGAGGAAGGGCCATTAAAGCATCAAGTATGTTCAAGATTTAGAAAAATAACTAGTACATCCTGTCTACAATTGCAATACTGGTGCAATCGAACCAGGGACATTAAGAAAAGTCAACAAAGAACTGAGTGAGGAAAAATTTGCGAGAACCAATTCACTGTAAGTCGGATACTGCAACGATGATGTATTTTAATGTTGATCTTTTACGTGGATGGATAAATCTGCTTTCTACTATCGATGTCTGCTTTCTAAAAATCAATAATTTGCAAAAAAGCCAAACTCGGAAATAATGACTAATGTAAGTAATTAAGTAAGATTCAATGATTTTTAAACTGCTTGTGTAGATCTCTTGTGACAATAATGTAGACGATTGCTCAATTAGCTGGTGCAATTAAGTCTCGAAAAGAAAATCTCAGACCTAGCTAAATTATTTTAATATTAAAAATGAAAAGTGAATGAAATGGAACGTGAGAGAGAAGTCAGAACAAGAAAACAAAAGAAGAAAAACAAAGGCACAAATTGACAAAACAATAAGGCTACCAAACAACTTAAAGTAGACGTTTCGGTGAAATTCAATGTAAAAAAGAAACTTTATTCATGCAAACACATGATTTCTATTGTACTTCAGAAGTGCGTATAATGCAGTGATTAATGGTGCCGTCTCAATACACGTGATCCTTGGTTCAACGGTGCGCCTAAACAAACCAAACCTTCCTTCCCTTCCCAGTTGTAAAAAGTGGTACCGGAGTTGTCTGCGAGTATAAAGATACTGATTTTACACAAAGATAAAATTTTGCAAGTCATTTCGAAGGTCGAGCAAGCTATTCCTTCACTTCCATGCTATCAGGAATGTGATCGAATACCTGACGCATACCTAACGGATCGGTGAAGGCTGAATGCTCCGTTTTACTTTCGGTTTCTGAAGTTCTATGAACTTGTTATGCAAATACCTTATTCCCATGCTTCAGATAAACGAAGTCGACGAATTCTATGAACGCTGCCGTCTCTATGGGGGAGAGTTAAAAGGCCTGATGTCAGACGTTATCGTTATAAATTATTATGAAATCTTCTTGTTTAATTTATTTCATGCGACCCATTTTTCACATCTATTGTGCGGATCCCAGCGATTCACACATTCTAGTCGTTCCGTCGTATCCATCATTTACGAAGGTCTCCCAACTTTAACGAGTAACTTCGGCTACTGCTAGAAGATTTTGATTTCATTATGAATGTCATAAAATAGAAATTTCATTACGCCGTGTCGATTGTCTCTAAAGTCCTGAGATAGCCGGGTTGTAACGTCCCCATTTGGATTTCAGAAAGAGATTTTTACTCGGACAAGTTCGGTATCAATTTCCCGACCCTGAAGTGATGAGAGGCTTGGTTAGCACAGAGTGGAATCGAACTAGTCCATGCTCATAGTGATCGGCACCACTACCACTGTGCTAACCGCCTCCTTAATACAAAATTATTTCTTCGAATTATGCAACTTTCGCATAAAATTTAATAAACATATTATTTTAGTTTTCAAGTCGCCTATTACAAAATCAAAAAAAAACTGAAGTATTAGAGAAAATTTCTTGGAAACAAAACCTTTGGAAATCACGGGGATGCTGAGATATGAGTAATACCAGAAACCTTCACTTGGACCTAGAACCCGCGATTACCCTTACGGGACGCTGATGTGCTGCTATTCACCAAACCAACCGATGCCTTGATATGGGTTCTCAGATAAACGCCGAGTTTCACTCATAACTCAGTTTTCCTACGGTTACATTTCACGTTGTACCGTACCAGGAAAGAAGAATAGACGGAAAGTAAAGATTGACACATTTTTTAGAGACTATGAGTTATAACCTATTATTTCCAAAACGTATCTGTTTATATTCTCATTGTTTTCCTCCAAATAATTTATCATGAGATAAAGTAAAGTCGAAGTCAAACAGAAAAGAGAGAAACAAACATGAATCGGATTGAATTAGATGAGAACCAGCTTTTCAAATCGACTAATCGACTAAGCTCCTTTGATTTCTAACTGGGCGTTGAAATCGTCTTCAGTACACAAATAAATTTGACATAAATGTTCGATCATATGTTATGTTCGTCGAATTTAACAACCAAATCCCTCAATGGCTCTTTTGTGATGAGCGCGAAAAGTTTTAAAAAAGAGCGAAACGTTCGGGACATCACAGAGATGGTTGTATGCATATTTGACCTATACAACGAATTATGTTCGCCACCTAATGCAACAAGTGGTGTAGTTTATGGTTCCAGTCACATCTCAAATAAATTTACTTGCACCAAAGTGGTGAAGTGATTGGTTTGACTGTGGAGCAGAACCGAGCCGACGGTCACGTGTAAACTGCAGGGTTCCTTCAACCACCGCTCTACACACTATCTCTACAGCGTATTATTTAGGAAAATAGCTCATTGGCGAAAAGCCAAGTAGCTGTCAGTCAGATCAGAAAATAAGGAGAACATTAACGACAACCGAACAAATTGCAATACATTTGGTTGTTTTCGAAAAAAAACATGACGCTTTCAAGACAGATCCGCACAAGCTCTCCCACAATGTTTTTCTCACTGAAAATTCTCCTTAGTGATTTACTATTCCAACCGTCTGTTTCCAGCCCTGCCCTTTACAAAACTTTGAACAGTCATTTTTTGCGGAAGAGTTAAAGTTCAAAGCGCTTGAAAACTCCATTACTACTTTAGTTAAAAACGAGAGCTGGAGGCCTCATGGTTTTACACTCGCGCTGGCAAGGTGACTTCCATTTCAAAATCTTCCCCGTTATGTCTATTTCCTGTGCTCTCCTAATGGGCACCTGATCCAACTAATTTTACCGACTAGGTGTTCTAATACGGAATCAGAGTGATTTGCCCATTTCTCTAAGGTATTCGCCCGAGTACGCTTTAGAAGATACATCGGAGATACAAGATACAGAAGAGCAATCACCATCTATACTAGTAAGGCGAATGGTGCTATTTTGCCTTGTGCATAGATGGTCAAAAAGCGGTTATGGACTAGCTGGCATCTTAATGTGTTCAATAGTAAAACACCGACTGTTATCCAATTCTCTAGAACTGCCATTTTTGAGCAGCGTTTTATAGCTAAGTCAATTTCGTTGGAAATGAACGGTAAGATCCGCGATATCTTATATCGCCATAGTTATCGTTTGGGGTGTGGCTTCTTTGCTACGGCCAAGGAGGTACAGTTTTGTAGCCACTGAAAATGGCTGATTTCTTTTTACACTATCCGTTCTTAATACCTACTGTTTGAATCTCAGCACTTCTCGCATTTGATTCGTTTTCTCTCGTTCATCGAAGGTCTTCCAACTTTACTAAGCCTGGCTTAGGCTGTTTTCCGCCGATTTTGGTTCCACCATGAGAATGTCGCTGAATGCTGGTAGAGTTGGATCTTTCTGGAGTTCTGAGATAGCAAGGCGTTTCCATCTTGATCTCAGAAAGTGAAACTTTCCAGACATGTCCGTCCGCTAAAGCGCTCAGAAGTGGAAGTCAATTTTATTTCGGTTTTTCGCGTGAATGTTGTGTACACTATTCATTATTGTACATTATTCATTCAATAACTCAAAACATTTGTCCACCTCCTCTTATGTGCATCGGATGGTAGAACAATCATTCATATGTTTATAGTATAGTAATGGCCAGTGAACGACTACTGGTGCTTCTACGCTAGGCATAAAGGCAATAGCAAGGCTTGGTGCCAGTCACTGAGCCACTGCCAATCCTCTCATTTGTGCGTAATATTTTCCGGAGCATCTGAAGATTGAGTAGTTTAGGTACTCCTTTAGGAAGAGTCACGAGCTTTTGAATCGACAATTCGTTCATGTTTATTGTTTCTTCGTGTTGTATAAGATGCTCGCGGATGGCTTACATTGTGGAGTCATTCGAAACGTTTGTGTAAAGGGCGGAAACGTCGAAGGACTCTGCCACGAATACGATGTTAGCACGTACGTTATTTAGACAATGCATAGAACCTTTAGGCGTTCGTAAGGCCCGCTGGAATGTGTTTCAACAACTGGATAGGTATTAAGGATAACAACTTTAGTCTAACCATAAGTCCATTTACACAGCTGATGATGGTTCTAATTTGAATAATGTAGGACCGGTGCATGTTTTAATAAGTATGTCCAAGATTGGACATTTTTGCAATTTTTTTCTGTTGAAGAATATTTGATGACTTTAAATCTGCGGCTTTTACTATTTTGAACAACTTATTGTTCAACTTTCAGCACTGACATCTAAATTCCTTCTCAGGTGATCAGCAATGAAAAAAAAAACGAAGGGACATATCACCTTCTAACTGACGACGATTTACTAGATACTTTCCACCCTTATCAGTAAATAATGAACACACTAATACTTTCCGCCTTTAACAGCTTTCGAACCTCTCGCATGCCACATTTTTTCGTTTGGGTGAGGTTGCAGCGAAACTTCTTTCCGCGATAATCATAAAGGACTTGGAAGGTTTCGTCCTCAAATATCCGAAGCTTGTCATCAACTTCATTACTGGGGTGTTGTTATCCAAAGAACGCTCAAGGGACTGGCGGTAATAACAATGTTCCTAATTCTCGTTGTTCATTCCTGTTTAGTCTTTCAAGGTTAGCATTCTTAGAGTTTATCTTGAAGTTCATATAAACTCTATGCGAGTCTATGCGAGTCTATGCAAGGCTGGCTCATAAATAGGTTCAGCTAATGAGAAACGTGGAAACAAAAAACAAAAACAAAAACTTATGCAAAGAACGGAAATCTTATGCCAGTTTGTATTCTTAACCATGTTATGTAGAAAATGACATACTTACTTACTTGATGCTTGAACGGCTCGTCCTCACTAGTTTTGCGGGCCTCTGCATAATCTCCATTTTCCTGCGGAAAGCCTGGCCAAAGGTTAAGCCATTGTGGTTCCCGGGAATCCCGAGGACAGCCTAGTCAAATTCTGCCCTAGGTCGTCACCACGACAGTCCGTCGCAGCTCTTGTGAATCAGATCAGGAAATTATTTGGCGTAAAAAAAAGCACAAGAATACGAACGAGTAAAGCCCAGCGTCGTTTGAGGTCTCATCGTATACTTCGACGATGGTCTTTTGCAAACACTAAAGGAAAGGAATTTTTTGCGGAGGATTTCAAAAGGCTTTTTTGTTCGGCTACGAAACAAAGAAAATGAAAGAGCATTATTGGAGAGTCGCACGTGACCGCTAATGTTGGAAAGAATTGCCGCGGAAAAAAAAGAGAGTAGAAAACGCTTAAATATAAGCAAAAACGCACTAGGGAGAGATAGAGAGAGAGAGAAAGAAAGAGAAGGAAAGGCGGGAAGACAGCGGAGACGCAGACATCTCACAAAGTCTGCGTCTCTGCTGCGCAAATTCCATGCGGTACTTTGCAATTTCTGCAATTATCACGCACTTATTGTGATTGCCTGATTTATTTCATGAACCTCGATTGCAGTTTTGCTTTCCAGAAAAAGAGAGCTCATCTATCATCACGCTGTTGAGGAAATATTTAAAGAAATTCCTACGACCGACTTTCTACTACCCTCTGCACTGATCGAATAAGACGTGGTTGCTCCACGCGTTACATATTCAGTGGAAGACTCATAGAAAGCGGCGAGTGTAAGAAGAAGCTATTCTGCATTCAATGTGATTGAAATCTTGGTTTAGCACTTTCTCTTTTTGGTTATGGAGGTGTATGGCTCGGTAGATGTGGTAAACACTTGACCCTTCCAGGCTGCAGAAGGTGAAATCCGCCGAAGTATCGGCTTCGTCGTAATAAGGAATAAAGTAAAACCTCTTGTTTACTCAACAAAAATATAAAAAAACTATTTTAAGAGACCAAATTTATAAGTAAATGCGTTTATCTCTGAATAAAAGCTAGAAAAGCTCTCGGCGTTGATCAATCCCTGAGGGATGCGCCATGCATTCGACTCCATTAAGTATCGTTGGAAGGGATTGAATGCATATCTCGACTTTACAATGACTCGCGGTGTCCTACCGATGTATGAAGCCAGTGCTGCTACCATTCCAGACAAGTCTGGTACCAATTTAATAAGGAATAAAGTAAAACCTCTTGTTTACTCAACAAAAATATAAAAAAACTATTTTAAGAGACCAAATTTATAAGTAAATGCGTTTATCTCTGAATAAAAGCTAGAAAAGCTCTCGGCGTTGATCAATCCCTGAGGGATGCGCCATGCATTCGACTCCATTAAGTATCGTTGGAAGTGATTGAATGCATATCTCGCCTTTACAATGACTCGCGGTGTCCTACCGATGTATGAAGCCAGTGCTGCTACCATTCCAGACAAGTCTGGTACCAATTTACCGATCCTGGAGGGATAAAAGGCTTGGTAGGCCATGGGCGCATTTTCACGTGCGCGCCGCAGTGGCGCCTCCAACCACTGCGCCACACGCGCCCTTTGGAGGGCTATAGGCGCAGGAATCGATTCCACTTGCGTGTCGCAGTGGCGCCTCCAACCACTGCGCCGCACGTGTCCGTTAAGGACAACAATAATAATAATAAAATAATATTCGATAATGCTGTGAATATCGCCAAAGTTTTTACTTTTAGGATATCCTTTTCCTATACAATTTCCTCGTTCTAAGTGCAGTTTCTGTTTTATGAGCGACTTTTTGGTTCAGTAGTATAGAAGGAAAGAATACGGCGCTAAAATCCCTTAAGGATTGATATCTAAATCACAAGAAAAGTCGAGAACACGTCCCAATTGGTAGATTGTTCGAACTATAGAATGCAAAATACATACACAAATTTTCTTACCTAGAAATATTTATTCCTTGTCAAAATCGTAAATCTAACATCAGCTCTATCAGTGTTCTAAACTATTTTTACTTCACTGTAATATATGCAAACAATTTAGAGATATTTACATAAAGAAACTAATGACGCATGAAGTGAAGGTGGGCAGAGGCAGTTCACAAGCTGAAGTAACAGGATCAGCTAAGAGAATGCTGCTAACCGATCCGACATAGACCGAGTGATTGTCAGATGTACGCAGGATGCTACGCTAACAACCTGTAATAGTTATATTAAAATCTTAACCTCGACATATCGAAGACAGTATGAGCCACCTACGGTGACTAGCAAACGTTGCTGGATCCTTTAGTTCATATGATTCATGACTTTGTATTTATATTTATATTTATATATATATATAAACACCCTCGATTCAGTAATGCATTTATGAACCAGTGGTTAGAGGTGCATAGATACAAGATGCATGCGTGGTCTTGGTTTCGATCTTGAGCTCGGGTCTAACTAAGCATCTCATCTGCCAACGTCAGTAAGATAAATTGGTATCGGTCTTGTCTAAGAGGTCTGAAGACCGTGCCGTCACACATCGACAAATTCTCGAAGTTCGTCTTATAGTCCAAATATGCATTAAGGGCGAATATCACAGTATCAGTGATGTCCGTCATTACGAGCATAGTGCTAGTTTGATTCTTCCCTGGCCAACCAGGCCTCTCATCTCTCCAGGGTCGGGGAATTAGTACCGGACTTGTCTGGGAAAAAATACCCTATGAAACCCAATTGGTAACGCTTTTGCCTGGATATTTCTGGACTTCAGGGAAAATTGCTCAATCAACATTCTACGACATTCGAGATGAAATCAAAATCCTCAAGCAGCAACCAAAGCCACACGTAAAAATTTGGAAGGCCTTCGTGGACGATGTATGCGAGAAAACGGATGTGATCCACACTGTAGACGTAAAAACGGATCAAATAATACTAAAAATAAAAAGTATGCACTGAATTCCCTAAGTTGCTGCGAATGGAGGTGTACGAATGGCGCGCTCCTAAACAATAATGAACAAACCACCACATCACGTCTGGTTGGTGCTGCTAAATGTCTAAACTGTAGTCCACAGAAGCGATCACCACCTAAGGAATCATGCAATCTGATAAGCATTTCTGATTTTTCAACTGTAAGCCAAAAAATATAAATCTACGCTACTGTAAAACCATCCGAACTGTCCGTAGCCATTCTCCTACTAAAATCAGTGAGAACCAATGCCACCATGCAAAAAATTTGATGTCTTTGGTTTGCTTCGGTGTAGTTGAGCCTCTAGGGCAGCCTTGATTATTTTTTTATTAACACAGTTCCAAAGGAGTACTGACGAAAAAAGAAATAGCGAAAAAATAAATAGCTGCTCGACAATGGCGTAGAGGAAAAACTAAATTCAAAATTAGAGAGCGAAGTGAGAATAGAAAGCGTTCCTACAGAACTCCTGCTCGCAGCACATCTGTTTCATGGGAATTCGCCTTTTGGTAAAAAAAAAAACGTCGCCGAAGAAACTGGAAGTTCTCTAATGGCACGACTTATGCGAAGATCGACCTTATACCCACCGCCCTCACAAATGGAAAATGGTGCCTCTTTGACACCTAGTGGGCTTGATCATCGCCTTCTCCGAGCGAGGATTCGATTTAGCCGTAACGTAAGCTGGAAAAGAACTCCTGTTATTGTTCAAGGAAAACGAACCAAGTCTTTTTTAACAAAGAAATTCTTAATGAAATATTCTTCCATAGGACTGGCAGGTAAACCAAGACTCGACCGAGGGCTACATTTTGCTTTGTGACGAGGGAAACTTGTGCTGATCTCCTTTCTCTTTGCATCTTCAAATGAGAAGTTCAGCCATCAAGATGTTGACCGAAAAGAAAGGGACACTAAAGCTTGATCCAACTGCAACGCGCTTTACACGACCGATAATAAACGCTGGCTGAACAACATCTTTCCAAAGGGATTTACTTTGGTACAGACAGAAAAAGTCATTAGAAGCCGCTTAAAAACGATTCAAGCCGAGGAAGTGCAGTCAGTATCTTTGCGATTACGATTTTTAGCTATAAGCAGTGCTCCAAGATCTACCACTATCACCGTGGACTTCTATAGGCCGAACGCCACAAAATAAATGTACTTCATGCCATTCGTATAACAAATTACCTATCCTTGTTTCACCCGTAGTCCTGGCGATCATCGAATGACTCGAGCGGGCGCCAGTAAACCCTCCATTTTTCCCTATCGCTGGCAGGAGCAGCCCAGTGGGTTCTGCTCGTTTTAGAAACTCGGTGGGCATCACGACTTTTTTTCTAGGCTTTTCGTGAAAAACTTTGACCATCAGGTCGGTGGTCTTCTTAAAGTACGTTTAACACGGCGAAGAATCCAGTAACTAACGGCTCTTGTCAATCGGTTATCATTCATACGCATTACGTGTCCGGCTCACCTTATCTTCGACTGTTTGGCGCACAGAACAGCATCTTTGATTTTTGATCGCTGACGCAGGTTGGAGCTTCGGATCCCATCCCTTACTTGTGTGAAACGAGATACTCCTAGCATAGTCCTTGTAGTCCTTTCGACTGCGCGTTCGATAACACTGAGTGATCTTTCATCATGCTTACGTAGCGACCAGGTTTTTGTCGCATACGTTAGGGCAGGAAGAGCTGTTGAATCGAAAAGGTGGCCGCAGAGTTGGATGTGCTTTGTTCTCGTCATTAAATCCTCGATGCTATTGAAAGCTCCCCAAGCCGCTCGCTTTCTTCTGCTCAACTCTGGAGCTATGTCGGATGAAAGATCACATTGATTTTCCAACCAAGATGGCGTGAATGGGACATAGGAAACCAATCCGTTCTTTATAAACATCGTATTTTTGAGACTTAGTCGAAGACCAATCTTTCCACAGGCTTCATCAAAGTCGACTAGCAATCGTTCTGTTCAGCTAATGTTCGGTGGTGTGAGGACGATGTCATGAATAAAGCAAAGATAGTGTAATCCATCCCTTACTTGTGTGAAACGAGATACTCCTAGCATAGTCCTTGTAGTCCTTTCGACTGCGCGTTCGATAACACTGAGTGATCTTTCATCCTGCTTACGTAGCGACCAGGTTTTTGTCGCATACGTTAGGGCAGGAAGAGCTGTTGAATCGAAAAGGTGGCCGCAGAGTTGGATGTGCTTTGTTCTCGTCATTAAATCCTCGATGCTATTGAAAGCTCCCCAAGCCGCTCGCTTTCTTCTGCTCAACTCTGGAGCTATGTCGGATGAAAGATCACATTGATTTTCCAACCAAGATGGCGTGAATGGGACATAGGAAACCAATCCGTTCTTTATAAACATCGTATTTTTGAGATTTAGTCGAAGACCAATCTTTCCACAGGCTTCATCAAAGTCGACTAGCAATCGTTCTGTTCAGCTAATGTTCGGTGGTGTGAGGACGATGTCATGAATAAAGCAAAAATAGTGTAATCTCCGCTTTTCAATTTTCTCTCCAATGGCCGTCCCATTCCGATATTGGCATAATGTTATCAACGGTGGCGGCAAATGATTTTGGCGAAATGGTATCTTCTTGCCTTACCCCTCTTTTGGCGTAGATGTTAGTATCGCTGTCGAGTGGAGATATTTTGCTTGAAAAATTTTTATGTAGCCCACGAGCAGGGTCTCGTTCGTCTTGCACCGAGGGACTTTGCATTCAGACAGGTAACGTGAGAAGAGCCGAGCCAGTGTGTTTACGAGGATTGGCGGAAGGTCCTGCAGGTGTTCTGGTTTTGCCCTGTCCGGACCTGATGTTGTTTGATTTTTCACCGATGAAATGGCATGTCGGATTTCGGAAGAGGGAACTGGTGGTACAGCATATCCATCCTCCTTTATTTCATATTAAAAAAGCTGGACGCGGTTATCGAAGAGATTTGAGTAGTAGTCATGAATGATTTTCTCCATTGCCTTTCTGGACGCTATTATTGTTCCGACTGGGCGTCGGAGTGCAATCGTCTTGGTCTTGTAATTGGCGAAGCCTCGGCGGGCTTTGTCAATGCTTTTCCCAGCCTCTGCAGCCTCGTCCATAACTGCTGCTCTTCTTTTGTCGCCTGTCTGCATTGTTTCGCAAGTTCGGACGTTAGTTCACAGTTGCTTTCAGTTCGTGCGATTCCACGCTAGCGTATCAGCTCGAGAGTTCCTGGAGACAGACACTTCTTGGTGACTTTCGGACTCTCAGCTTTCATAGCACTAACTTGAAGATGTTAAGTGAGCCGACTGTATTTCTCTTCGATGTTATCGACAACGGCATCTTCCCAACAGCCGACTAGTGAGTTGAATAATTTCCAGTTTGGGGTGGATCTGGGACTTCACTTTTTGATTTTAACGGATTTTTCTCCTTTCTGCGAAAAATAGGAAGGATGCACGAAGGTGACGGTGGTCTGATCCCATGCAGAATTTTAGGATAACAGCGACATTGATTAGGCAAAACTTTCTATTTACTATGCTGTGGTCTATTTCGTTATGGTATTTTCCACTGGGAGATTCCCACGTCCAGCGTTGAGGGTGAGGCTTCTGGAATTGCGAGTTACCATGGATGGTCTTGATCGCCATGATAAACTCAGAGAGTCGCTCACCCGAGTCGTTCCATTCTAATCCGTGGGTCCCAATGTGACGTTCCTCAGACGATCTTCTTGGTCCGATCATGGCATTGAAATTTCCAATGATTACCTTAAAGAATGTGCGATCTTCTCCATAGAACTTTCCAAGTCCATGTAGAACGCTTCGACTTCTTCTTCGTCAAAGTTTGATGTTGGCGCGTAAACGACGAAGAATGTGAAAACTTGTTGAACCACATTTTTTTAATCTTAAGCGTGCGATTCGTGTTGCAGGTTGCAGGAGTCTTGGTATAACCACGGGTAGCTTGCAAGGCTCTCCCAGAAGGAGCTTATTTGTTGGAGGCGACTCCTAACCGCCTCCCATATACTTTTCTGTCATTTGATTGCAGGATTTCGTTCGCATTGACCTGTAGAATACAATCCGCATAAACGAAAACACACCCACGCACGCATGCATGAACCAGCCTCGTTAATACAGAAAGTATAAAGTAATAAAAAGTAAGAAAGGTAAGCGATCAACCCACTACTCGCCACCTGGAAATACGTAACGCAGCTTCGCAACTAACCAGTTCGAGATCCGCCGTATGAGTGAGACACGTGGATATTATCTATAGGAAGAGAAAATTCCATACCAGTGAAGAATGTCACAGATGGTCATCGTGCCCATACCCAAAAACAGAGAGCGAAGGGATCTCCATAATTAGTGCCTAATATGCTTGTTTATTGCACTCCACAAGGTATTGACGGAGATTATTTCATTGCATGTGTCAAAGCCTTTAGATGAGACAAAAGCAGTTGAGGAAGCAAGATTCCAACAGGGATTGTGGTGCATAGACCACGTCCAAACCACAGCGAGGTTCATAGAAATCTGTTGGGAGCACCATCTCTCCCTTATCCTGACCTTAAACGCCAACAAAAAAGCGTTCCACAACGTCAAAACGAACACA
Source organism: Angiostrongylus cantonensis (assembly GCA_009735665.1). Taxonomy (NCBI): domain Eukaryota; kingdom Metazoa; phylum Nematoda; class Chromadorea; order Rhabditida; family Metastrongylidae; genus Angiostrongylus; species Angiostrongylus cantonensis. The sequence continues at coordinate 629,152 of MQTX01000172.1, read as the reverse complement.
GTAAGATCAGCGTTGGTAGAAAAACGACTGGATCCGTTCAATACGCGAACAATAGAATACTGTTATCGGAACTGAGGTACAAATATACAACTTCTTCATCAGTGCCTTACCATATCAATAAGAAAAGTGGTTCGCCATGGCGACACAATTTATCTCGAAAGCTGTATACTGCAGTACTGCGGGATAATGAAGTCATGTGACTAGGATGAGAAGGGTGCATATTGATGAAAAATTCCTAAATCTTCGTCTTGAAGGTGACATCAACATCCTTCTAAAGATTACGCAGAGGCGATGCCCAATCAACTCAACGAAGCAGGAAAAAAAGATCAGACTACGCTTAAAATTGAGCAAAACCTACTTCATAAAAAACACTGTGGATGTGCTTTGTTCTCGTCATTAAATCCTCGATGCTATTGAAAGCTCCCCAAGCCGCTCGCTTTCTTCTGCTCAACTCTGGAGCTATGTCGGATGAAAGATCACATTGATTTTCCAACCAAGATGGCGTGAATGGGACATAGGAAACCAATCCGTTCTTTATAAACATCGTATTTTTGAGATTTAGTCGAAGACCAATCTTTCCACAGGCTTCATCAAAGTCGACTAGCAATCGTTCTGTTCAGCTAATGTTCGGTGGTGTGAGGACGATGTCATGAATAAAGCAAAAATAGTGTAATCTCCGCTTTTCAATTTTCTCTCCAATGGCCGTCCCATTCCGATATTGGCATAATGTTATCAACGGTGGCGGCAAATGATTTTGGCGAAATGGTATCTTCTTGCCTTACCCCTCTTTTGGCGTAGATGTTAGTATCGCTGTCGAGTGGAGATATTTTGCTTGAAAAATTTTTATGTAGCCCACGAGCAGGGTCTCGTTCGTCTTGCACCGAGGGACTTTGCATTCAGACAGGTAACGTGAGGAGAGCCGAGCCAGTGTGTTTACGAGGATTGGCGGAAGGTCCTGCAGGTGTTCTGGTTTTGCCCTGTCCGGACCTGATGTTGTTTGATTTTTCACCGATGAAATGGCATGTCGGATTTCGGAAGAGGGAACTGGTGGTACAGCATATCCATCCTCCTTTATTTCATATGAAAAAAGCTGGACGTGGTTATCGAAGAGATTTGAGTAGTAGTCATGAATGATTTTCTCCATTGCCTTTCTGGACGCTATTATTGTTCCGACTGGGCGTCGGAGTGCAATCGTCTTGGTCTTGTAATTGGCGAAGCCTCGGCGGGCTTTGTCAATGCTTTTCCCAGCCTCTGCAGCCTCGACCACTACTGCTGCTCTTCTTTTGTCGCCTGTCTGCATTGTTTCGCAAGTTCGGACGTTAGTTCACAGTTGCTTTCAGTTCGTGCGATTCCACGCTAGCGTATCAGCTCGAGAGTTCCTGGAGACAGACACTTCTTGGTGACTTTCGGACTCTCAGCTTTCATAGCACTAACTTGAAGATGTTAAGTGAGCCGACTGTATTTCTCTTCGATGTTATCGACAACGGCATCTTCCCAACAGCCGACTAGTGAGTTGAATAATTTCCAGTTTGGGGTGGATCTGGGACTTCACTTTTTGATTTTAACGGATTTTTCTCCTTTCTGCGAAAAATAGGAAGGATGCACGAAGGTGACGGTGGTCTGATCCCATGCAGAATTTTAGGATAACAGCGACATTGATTAGGCAAAACTTTCTATTTACTATGCTGTGGTCTATTTCGTTATGGTATTTTCCACTGGGAGATTCCCACGTCCAGCGTTGAGGGTGAGGCTTCTGGAATTGCGAGTTACCATGGATGGTCTTGATCGCCATGATAAACTCAGAGAGTCGCTCACCCGAGTCGTTCCATTCTAATCCGTGGGTCCCAATGTGACGTTCCTCAGACGATCTTCTTGGTCCGATCATGGCATTGAAATTTCCAATGATTACCTTAAAGAATGTGCGATCTTCTCCATAGAACTTTCCAAGTCCATGTAGAACGCTTCGACTTCTTCTTCGTCAAAGTTTGATGTTGGCGCGTAAACGACGAAGAATGTGAAAACTTGTTGAACCACATTTTTTTAATCTTAAGCGTGCGATTCGTGTTGCAGGTTGCAGGAGTCTTGGTATAACCACGGGTAGCTTGCAAGGCTCTCCCAGAAGGAGCTTATTTGTTGGAGGCGACTCCTAACCGCCTCCCATATACTTTTCTGTCATTTGATTGCAGGATTTCGTTCGCATTGACCTGTAGAATACAATCCGCATAAACGAAAACACACCCACGCACGCATGCATGAACCAGCCTCGTTAATACAGAAAGTATAAAGTAATAAAAAGTAAGAAAGGTAAGCGATCAACCCACTACTCGCCACCTGGAAATACGTAACGCAGCTTCGCAACTAACCAGTTCGAGATCCGCCGTATGAGTGAGACACGTGGATATTATCTATAGGAAGAGAAAATTCCATACCAGTGAAGAATGTCACAGATGGTCATCGTGCCCATACCCAAAAACAGAGAGCGAAGGGATCTCCATAATTAGTGCCTAATATGCTTGTTTATTGCACTCCACAAGGTATTGACGGAGATTATTTCATTGCATGTGTCAAAGCCTTTAGATGAGACAAAAGCAGTTGAGGAAGCAAGATTCCAACAGGGATTGTGGTGCATAGACCACGTCCAAACCACAGCGAGGTTCATAGAAATCTGTTGGGAGCACCATCTCTCCCTTATCCTGACCTTAAACGCCAACAAAAAAGCGTTCCACAACGTCAAAACGAACACAGTAAGATCAGCGTTGGTAGAAAAACGACTGGATCCGTTCAATACGCGAACAATAGAATACTGTTATCGGAACTGAGGTACAAATATACAACTTCTTCATCAGTGCCTTACCATATCAATAAGAAAAGTGGTTCGCCATGGCGACACAATTTATCTCGAAAGCTGTATACTGCAGTACTGCGGGATAATGAAGTCGTGTGACTAGGACGAGAAGGGTGCATATTGATGAAAAATTCCTAAATCTTCGTCTTGAAGGTGACATCAACATCCTTCTAAAGATTACGCAGAGGCGATGCCCAATCAACTCAACGAAGCAGGAAAAAAAGATCAGACTACGCTTAAAATTGAGCAAAACCTACTTCATAAAAAACACTGTGGAAAGGCACACACATAAATCGAACAGAACGCATTCGGGATTCCGCAAAAGCCTCCGGCCAACAAAGGGACACAAAACTTCGCGCTCGTCTTTTCGTTTCTACAGTTTTCCTCACGCCTTGTTATACAACAGAGATGTGGGATGATAATTCAATCACTTCGAAAACTCCGCGTCTAATCCTCAACGTAATTGATCAATGTATTCTGAGATTCTGAGATGTTGTGGAACCCCTTGGTGCCACTGTGGAAATTGTGTTCTCACACCAAGGGCGAAGCCACGCACCTCACGCAGCTAGGGAAGGAAGTGACTGCCCAACGCGGTGGCACGGTGACGCCGGAGTGAATCGACAGAGCCGCAACGGAGGCAGAGAAAGAAGAGGAGAAAAGAATAGAAGGAGAAGAGAGGGCGCGTGTGGCGCAGTGGTTGGAGGCACCCATGGCCCACCAAGCCTTTCATCCCTCCGGAGTCGGCAAATTTATACCAGGCCTGTCTGGGAGGATAGCAGCACTGGCTCGATACATAGAGGCAGGCCACAGCGAGTCATTGTAAAGGCCAGATATGCATTCAGTCACCTCCAACGGTACTTAATGAAGTCGAATGCATGGCGCATACCTCAGAGATTGATCAACGCCGAGAGCTTTATCCTTTGTCCTTTTATTACACGACTCCGCATCACATACTTTCTGTTTTACGGAAACCTTCAGTTCAGAGGAAGTCAGAACAAGGGCCTCGGTGCTGCATTGGGGAACATATGAACCTCTGGAAAGTGTAATCGCGTATTAGAAGCTGGTCTAGGGTCCCGAGTTTTGCAAATATCTCAGCATAATTGCAGCTGTACAAATTAAGGGCCATTCAAAGTTTGTTGACAGCTTAACTGCTGCTTTGGTTTCAAACCGGAAGAAAATAATTTTGGGATATGAGTAGTAAAAAATTTCTTGAACAGTTTCAAATGCTCACAGTTAATATCGATTTCAAGTTATACAATGTCATAAAAGAAGCGATCGAAAAAAGCTGTTTCGTTACAATTATTTATATGATCTTATAAACTGATCTTCTTTAGCTGATGCGGGGTTGGTATAGGTCTTCGTTGTCGTTGTCGTTGTTGGTGTTGTTGGTCGATGGCTGACGTTTCGGCGATTTCGCCTTCCTCAGAGCCTGGACGTATTTTATATTAGAATACTTTAATTGTTCGGGAGAAAAAACGCTGAAATATTAATGAAGATCAAATTTTTAAATAAGAAAAAGTGGTCTTGAAAATTATGTAACGATTACTGACATCCCACCTAATACCCTACTCCGTCAGGTAGTTCGCAACCGTCTCTATCAATGTTTGTGCAGCACAGAAAACTGTATGATCTGTCCTAACGAGAGAGACGGGGATTGCATGAGTTCAAGGATAATATACTTGATCTCATGTAACGCATGTGGTGAGGAATACATTGGGGAAACAGGTAGACCACTTTGTGCCCGCATAAAAGAACACCTTGATGGAAAAGTTAGAATACGTCAAAGCACTACTCTAGCTACGCATAGGACACAAAGGCACAATAGCGATGGTGGATCCTAGCACAAGAATCGAAAACATCAACGCGCAAAACTCTTGTGGCGTTTTGGATAAATTTTAAAAATCTAAAGATAAACCGGAAAGACGAACGCCTCACTATCACACGTAACCTGGCACCCTATTTCAAAGTGATATTTGGCCCCAGGGTCTCTCTTGCTCGCGACCTCACGTGAACAGCGCGTGAGCCAGTCCCACTCGTAACATCACGGTGAGTAGCCTTTCTGTTCAGTATGGCGTCTATTCAAAAGTTTAATCTTCATTTATACTTCAGCCTTTTTCCACCGAATAATTAAAGTATTCCAATATAAAATACGTCCAGGTTCTGAGAAAGGCGAAATCGCCGAAACGTCAGCCACCGACCAACAACACCAACAACAACGACAACGACATCGAAGACTTATACCAACCTCGCATCAGCTAAGGAAGATCAGTTTATGCGATCATATAAATAAATATATCAACTATCTATGCTAAGGTTTATAGGAAGTCGGTATTTTGTATTTCGTTACAATTTATTTTTCTCAATTCCTGTTTTACGATTTGAAAATTATCTGTTATGCTAAAATTCCTTTGTTCTTCTGCTATCATTTCCTCCGAACGGCTCACCGCCACATTGTGACTGGGAGGTGTTCCTGGGTGCTGGACTGCGATATACAGCGGAGGATTCATCCCTTAGCAGGGTCTCACAAGCTGAGATGAGAAGGAGACCAGCGTTTCCATCAGGAAGCCTAGCTAAGAGTAAACCAATACCAGAATCCATTATTATCCTAGTATCAAATTAGTCGTATGGTGGCAAATTTCCGTCTGTTCCACGAGAACGGCGACTGCCTGTGGTGGTCGGAGGCGCCCTGCAGCACACACATGGTCCCCGCACCCATTGCTCACCAAGTCTTCCATTCCTCAGGGATCGGCAAATTCGTACCTGACTCATCTGGGAGGATAGCAGCACTGGATACATCGGCAGGCCACCGCGAGTTATTGTAAAAACCAGATATGTATTCAATCACCTCCAACGTTGCAAAATAAAGTCGAATGCATGGCGCATCCCCTCCGGGATTGATCAACGCCGAGGGCTTTATCCGAGAGATCACAAAAAATCGTGTTCGATGGGAGAAAGGACCTTATAACTGCCTATTTTTAAGTGGTTTCGATCAATTTCTGTCTTTTATAAACCAATCTTCTTTTAATAAGTGATGTTACATTTTCACGTTTAACACTAACCGTTCTATCGAATACGCTGGACTTTTCACTGCAGTTGATGACGATGACGACACAGTGGGTCTTTCGTCTTTCATCATTTTACGATCGTTCGTGGACAACGTAGATGAGGATTGAAGACTTTCTTCTGTCGACGAACGCGAACACTGCTCTACTGGGTTCCATTCTTCTGAACAGCTACTGCCACCACATTCGGAACCACTTTCCGTAAGATCCAATGAAGTTCGCCGTAACGTCAGCAATCCTACCGAGAAAGAACGCGGACACATCGAACCAGTACGACGATATCTGAATGCGATAGAATTGCACACACTAAGATGCTCGTTGCCAAAATATTCAGTATACTTGGCTCATGAAGGTTAGCGTGCTAGAGATTAGCCTCTTTCTAGGTTAAAATTCATACGAGAATAATTCGGCATTTTGTTCTTCTCTAAGCTCAAATTTTTTCACTAAAGCGGTGTAACCGAATCTGGGGCTATTCTGTTGCAGAGAGACTGAAGCGTTAGAAAGCCGATAAATTTTGCAGCCATTTCAAGAAAAAAGTTTGAGAGATGGTTGAAAGGCAGTTGGAATCGGAAGAAAACTAAATTACCGTTATTTTCAATTAATAGAGGTAAGTGACATGAACGATATTCATTAAGCCTTTCCACTAATGTGTTAGTAAATATAAGAAATGGCTTATTATTCAAATGATTTTTAAAAAAAATTCAGTTTTCACTTGTAAAAAGAGAGGTTAAAGAGATGGGCGATGAAAATGCGACAAGGCTTTATATATATACACAAGCCTAGTTGGTGACACACTTGCAGAAAATATTGAGGAGTATGGGAATAGGGAAGAAAAACTGGCTGAGGGAAAGGCAAAGCAAGAGCCTAGATTGACGTGATGAATAGCACCTGAACGCCTGGAAAAGCTAATCATGGGTTCGAAGCCAACCAGAGGTTATTACTTTGCTCATATGTCAGCGCTTTCGTCCTTGTATTGAAGAGGATATTTAAGAGCACTTCGTACTTTATTCAGAAACGCTTTCGTTCCTCTGTCAATGTTAATCAATGTGTGGTGACTGTTGTGGTAACTATAGAAGAAATGTAAGTTGCAACTTCAATTGTTCGTGAATGACGTTACGGTCCAGCTTTCCCCCACCTGTCGGCATTAGGTGATTTTCTAAGCAATCAAGGAACCTTGAAATCTATCACTAACCTCGTCATGATTTTCGAGACACAACTGTGTGTGACGCCGATCATTTTCGCAATATGGCTGATCTTATGACCTCTCTCGTATAGATGTAAAATTCTTTCACGATCGCCCATACTCAGTGGACGTCCTGGGTTGTAGGTACGACCTTGTTTGTTCCGATCACAGCCTAATATAATAGTTTCACAAAAAAAATTTGCTTCAATAAGAAAATCTCCAAAGTTCATAATAAAAAGCTGTAATTGTTCTTAACGATGCTTAAAAATGGAAGAGCAAAAATCTGCAATAGGTGCACTTTTTTGAAACTAACGACTTTTAATTCCTAAGCTAACAGAGGTTAATAAAACCTTTATAAGGAAAGGACACGACTCATCGTCTCTGAACAAAGAAGTCTAAATATTGGGAACATTTTGTAATAGCACCCAGGATCGACTTTCTATTAACCTCGGCATTGGATTATGAATTCGTCGTTTCCTCTCTTAGCAATCGCGAGGTTGTTAAACACGACGTCAGAGTCGAGTCGTCAGCCATATGCGACTCTGAGCGGCTGTTCATCCTCGGTGGAAGACAGATGAAAAAGCGGCTCTGAAGAAGGCGATTCTGCCGAAACGTCAGTTACGATTGTGTTGTATGTGTGTTATTATATGGAAGGAAACGTATGCTGTTTAACAACCTCGCGATTGTTAAGAGAGAAAACGACGAATTGCGAACATTATTTCAAAACCGACTTTACTTCAACCTTTCTATGACTAATCAATATGTATACTTTCTCTGATGAGTTTACACGAGGCTGGTAAACGTTCTTTATTTTCAGCTAACATTTAGACGTTTTTATCTTCATCAGAGCTGGTGATCCGAGTCGGTGATCCACTGTTGTTCATTTTCTCGGGATGGCGTCTTCATGGCACATCGAGCCGTATCTTCTTCAGTGGAGCGTCTCCCTCGAATCAGCCATACTTACTCGGCGATGTTCTTTTATACAAGATAGTTTTTGTCAATAGCTGTGATAGTCCGGTGATAACCGCTTGTTTTTGGTGGACAATCCATCCTGTAGAAGTCGGTGCGTGTAGAAGCCGAAAATAAGGAATGTTTGTCAACCTCGTGTAAGCTTATCAAAGAAAGAATACATATTGGTTAGCTATACCGAGGTTGAAGAAAAGTCGGTTTGGAAATATTATTACGCTTTGTAGTAACCGGTGCCGACTTCTACAGGATGGATTGTCCGTTAAAAACAAGTGGTTATTACAGGACATTCACCGCTGTCGATAAGAACCATCCTCTACAGAAGGGCACCGCCGAGTGAGTGTGGCTGATTCGGGGGTGTCTTCCACTGGGGAAGACACGGCTCGATGCACGACAAAGACGCCATCCCGAAAAAATGAACAACTGTGGAACACCGACTCCGATCATCGGCTCTGATGAAGGCGGAACAGTCGAAACGTTAGCCGGAAATAAGGAATATTTATGAACCTCGTGCAAGCTTCTGAAGCATGAATACAAATTGGTTAGGAATATTATGGGAATATTACAACGAAGAATTGAATAAAATGTGCAGTAATTTCGAAGACAACTAGTCGAGTTGATCAGCTGTGGCGCTCAACAATAGCTAACCTGGAGCGCTTCCGTTTCTTTACCACAGGGACAGTTTCTCGCCTTTGTGAATGGGAAGCAACCTTCTCATACAAAGATCGTGTAGCAATTTGCCAATCACGTAAAGGTGACATGCTTGTTTCGCGCGGTGTGAGGTTGAACCTCGGTCATTGCGCGTAGTGCACAATACCTCTAACCACTGTGGCTTCCGCACCCTATAGGCATATTAGAACGACGAATTGAAAAAATACGTAGTAATTTCGAAATCCACCCTTTTTTCTATTAGTGTTATAAAAGTTTGTTATTTAACAGATTAGATTGCGAATGGATTTAACCTTCACAGCCTCTCAAGAAGACGAAGCTGGTGAATGGTTAGCCAGGTTAAAGTAAATATTGTGCTGCTAATTTCACATTTTCCCAAGAAGGAAAGAGTGAATTGGCGAAAAAAGTCCTTTAGTGATGAAGAAAAAAAAGTGAAAAGCAGCCTGAGAGCGTTTTTATTGCTCGCAGTGTTCACAAATGGACAACCTCCTTTTTCAGCAATTATACAGAGGTAGTGATAAATGTGATACTACAAAATTGACTGGATACCTCTACTTACATTTTAAAATAATTCTACTAGAATAATTAATCATATTGCAAAAATTTTTGACTTAAAACTTACAATTTCGTGTTAACGAAAATATGGAATTTATTTTTTAATGGAAGTCGAAATTTCTCACTTTCATTAACAAGCAGTTGTGGAGGTGGCTGAAACAGAGGCTGACCAAACGACGAGAACGGTAGAAAAGCGTGCGTTGTCGAGTGGAGTGCCTAAAATGAGTAGCTTACTTTATACGTGCTACTTAAACAGCACGTCCTCACTAGTTGTGAGGAGCCTTGCATAGTCACCAGTTTTCGGTGATTTGCTGGTCAAGCGATTGTGGTTCCCTGGAGGTCAGCCTGGCAAAAGTCTGCCCCAGGTCTTTACCACCACAGGCAGTAGCAGCCCATATGGATCGGACGAATATTTGCCACCATGCGACTTTGATACCAATATGATAATAGATTCTGGTATTTGTTTCCTCTTAGCTAGGCTTCCTGATGGAAATGCTGGACCCCTTCTCAGCGCAGGAGACCCTGCCGGGAGAAAGAATTTCCCCGTTGTACACCGCTGTTCGACACCCAGGAACACCTCCCATCCATGATGAGGCAGTGAACCCTTGAGAGAAAAATGAGTAGCTGAAGACACAAATATAGAAATGCGATTAAAACCACTTTAATTACTCACAGTCACTAAAACAGTAAACGCTTAGTTAGTTTAGTATGAAGGCGGGTGACTCGTAAAAAACGAGTCAATGGTTCGTCCGTTTCTCACCACCTATGATCTCAACTTCCGCATTATCAACGAAAAGGCTCGTACGTTGACTTATGCGCTGGTATGTCCGAGATAAATGGTAGAGAATGAGCACGATAAGCAAAGTGGTTTGAAACGCTCGGTAGAATAAATACGGGTGGTTGAACTGCTTCGTGGACTAACCATGGTTGGCGCTCGCGTTCATTGGTACACGACTTCTTTAAGGAAAATTCTTTCAAATCGACAAAGGTTGACGACCAATTTTGCTAGGGAAGTGGGAACGCTTTAGGGCGCCTATCCAGAAACCAATGCGAGTCATCTCGATTAGCATTTAACGACATTCGTAAAGGAGACGAAATCCTCGAGAGCGGAACCCGTACACGTATCCTGGTATATTTATGAACGATGGACACAACACACCGAATCGAATGACAGGAGTGCTAGAATCTGCGCAGTTTATGGATCATGTTCATTTAAGAAAAGAGAAAGAACTGAACTGTGGTCATAGATGATTGGCTCCCATTTCGTGTAGCTCATCCATATTAAACTTATTTTGTTGTCTCTCAAAGAAGAATTACACTAACAAACATAAAAACTAAATGTAAATTCTCAGTAAATAAAAATTTTTCTTAACATTATTTTCTTTATAACACCTTTGTCCTACCGATACACTTTCTCAACACCTGCATGACCTGTAGTGCCGTTGATCGTCGAGTGATTCAGACAAGGGCCAGTAAACTTTCCACTTTTTCCTGTAGCGTGCAAGAGTAGCTAGGTGGGTCCTGCACGCTCTAGGGACACGTCGAGCAAAATTTTTTCTTCTAGGCTCTTCGTGAAAAACTCTAACCATCGGGTCGGTGGTCTTCCTGCAGTACGTTTGGCATCCCGAGGAATCCAGTCACTAACGGCTCTTTCCATCGTTTGTCATTCATACGCATTATTTGTCCAGCCCACATTATCATCGATTGTTTGGCGTACAAAACGGCATCTTTGATTTTTGATCGTTGACGCAGGTCGGAGTTTCGAATCTTATCCCTTACTTGTGTAAAGCTGGATATTCCTAGCACCGCCCCTTCGACTGCGCGTTCGATAATGCTGAGTGATCTTTCATCACGCTTACACAGCGACCAGGTTTCTGACGCACACGTTACGGCAGAAAGTACCGTTGAGTGGAAAAGGTGGGCACGGAGTCGTGTGTTCTTTGTTTTCTTTATTACATCCTCCATGTTATTGAAAGCTCCTCAGGCCACTCGTTTCCTTTCTCTCAACTCTGGAACTAAGTCGTTCATCGTGTTGGTTCCCTGACCTACATGGCCGCAACTGCAACATTCGGTGATATTCGTTCCGCCGAGCATGAATGGCGCATGCGAAACCAACCCGTTTCTCGCGAACATCGTTTTTGCGAGATTTAGTCGAAGACCAATCTTTACACAGGTTTTATCAAACTCGGCAAACAAACGTTTCGCTTGGCTAATCTTTGGTGTTATAAGAACGATGTCATCAGCAAGGCGCAGGTGATGCATCCGCCAACCATCGATTTTCACTTCCATATTATCCCATTCCAATGTTCGTATGACGTTCTGGGGATGGCAGTTAATAATTTTGGCAAGATGGTATCGCCTTGCCTAACTACTCTTATGACGTCAACGTAAATAACGTTGTAGAATGGTGAAATTTTTGTACAACTAACGAAGAATCCTTATGTCTTGAGCAGGATTCTCTGACTATCAAGGGTGTTTATGAATGCTTCTATCTCAATTGAGCCAAAGGGCTTCTTTAAATCGATGAATGTGAGACAGAACGGTTTCTGCACTCTCGATACACTTCAGTGAGTCTTGCTGTCGTGTGGATGTGGTCCATCTTTCGAAACCCTGCTTGCGCACATATCTGTAATTCGTCCAATGTTCTGTCATTCCTGTTTAGGACAACTTGAGTGAAAAGCTTGTAGAAGACAGACAGCAAGTAGATTGGGCGATAGTTGCCAATATCGTGTAGGTAACCCTTATTGAACAATAACACGGTCTTGCTGGTCTTCCACAGAGTAGAGACCTTGCATTCAGACAAGTAACGTGTAAAGAGCCGAGCCAGTGTGTTTACAAAGACTGGCGGAAGGTTCTTCAGGTGTTCTGATTCTATCCTGTCCGGATCTGGTGCTGTTCGATCATTCACCGACGAAATGGCATGTCGGATTTCGGAAGAGAGAGCCAGTGTTGCCACATATCCAACCTCTTTTGTTTCATGTGACGGGAGGTGGAGGTGGCAACTGAATAGATCTGAGTAGTATTCGTGAGTGGCTTTCTTCATTGCCTTTCTGGACGCTGTTACTGTTCCCCCTGCGCGTCGCACTGCAATCATCTTGGTCCTGTAATTGGCGAAGCCTCGGTGGGCTTTGCAATTGCTTTTCCCAGCCTCTGCAGCCTTAACCATACTGCTGCTGCTCTTTGTTTTAAGATCTTTTTTTATCACCTGTTTGCACTGTTTTCCAAGTTCAGACGTTAGTTCACCACTGCAATCATCTTGGTCCTGTAATTGGCGAAGCCTCGGTGGGCTTTGCAATTGCTTTTCCCAGCCTCTGCAGCCTTAACCATACTGCTGCTGCTCTTTGTTTTAAGATCTTTTTTATCACCTGTTTGCACTGTTTTCCAAGTTTAGACGTTAGTTCACGGTTGCCTGCAGCTCGTGCGATTCCACGCTGGCGTATAAGCTCGAGTGGTTCTGGAGACAGACATCTCTTGGTTACTTTCGAACTCTCAGCTTTCATGGCGCTAATGTGAAGACGTTCAATGAGCCGATCGTATTCTTCGTCGAGGCTATCGACAACGGCATCTTCCCAACTGCCGACTAATAAATTGAAATGAATAAAGTGAAAGTCTCAGTTTGTGGTGGTTCTGTGATTTCGGTTTTTGAATTTAGCGGTTTTTTCTCCTTCCCGAGAGTGTTAGAATCTTGCACGAAGAAGGGGACGGTGGTCTGATCCTGTGGAAAATTAAGGGACAACAGTGACGTCGGTTAGGTGAAACTTTCTATTTACTATGGTGTCGTCTATTTCGTTACGGTACTTTCCATTAGAAGACTCCTACGTCCAGCGTTGAGGGTGGGGCTTCTCTAGTGCGAGTTACCATGGATGGTTTTGGTCGCCATGATAAACTCAGCTAGCCGCTCACGCTGTTCGCTCCATTCTAATCCATGGGTCTCAATGTGACGTTCTTCTTGGTCCAATCTTGGCATTGAAATCTCCAATGATTACCTTGAAGAATGTATGCTCTTCTCCGTAGAACCTCCTCTCCAAGTCCATGTAGAACGCTTCGACTTCTTCTTCGTCATAGTTTGACGTTGGCGCGTATTCGACGAAGAATGTGAAAACTGGTATTGACCCACATTTTTTTATTCTTAAGCGTGCGTTGAGGGTGGGGCTTCTCTAGTGCGAGTTACCATGGATGGTTTTGCTCGCCATGATAAACTCAGCTAGCCGCTCACGCTGTTCGCTCCATTCTAATCCATGGGTCTCAATGTGACGTTCTTCTTGGTCCAATCTTGGCATTGAAATCTCCAATGATTACCTTGAAGAATGTATGCTCTTCTCCGTAGAACCTCCTCTCCAAGTCCATGTAGAACGCTTCGACTTCTTCTTCGTCATAGTTTGACGTTGGCGCGTATTCGACGAAGAATGTGAAAACTGGTATTGACATCCTTTTCTTTATTCTTAAGCGTGTGATTCGTGTTGCAGGTTGTTCGAATAAATCGATGTTAGCTTATTCTTCTTGCTTAAATTAGCATGTCTTCAATCGAGGTCTCGGATGTAAGTGTACGTGCATTGTAGGTACATATTGTCACCATAGTTCTTTGTTATCCAGGCAGCTTCCATTGGCCCTGAAATTTTAGCAGCCTCTCCGTATTCGTTCTATCCAATGTTGCGAAATTGGGGGCTCTTTGGGGTCAGGGAAATGAGGTTCGTTTTTTTTTACTGTGTTTAGCATTTTGATACACACGTACAGCTTGCTGGGCTCTGAAAGTGGGGATGGGTAAACTCACGGGTAGCTTGCCAGGCTCTCTCAGAGTGGACATGGAGCTTATTTGTTGGAGGCGACTCCTAATCGCCTCCCATATACTTCCTTGTCACTTGATTGCAGGCTTTTGGCCGAATTGACTCGTAGAATACAATTCGCATAAACGACAGCACTCCCACGCGCGTATGTGTAGATACGTTTTCGTAAATAGGGAAGGCATATGCCAAATTAGCACAGGGGAAGCCTGGAGTCTTTTCCCGGGGTCCATCTGCGTCTCATGAAAGCAAAGGTCGCTTTTAATCAGCGATTAACCCCCTATCTGCCACCTGGGAACACGCCACGTAGCCTCGCGTCTAACCGACTCGAGATCCTTCATGTGAGGGAAATCCGTGGCACTTTTCCATAAATTTTGAAATTGTAATTTATTTAATCAACACCACAGGAGCTTTGAGGATTAATTTATAAAGTGACGCTAGAAGAGCTGCGAATGTATAAAGCCAATCCCTCATATTCTTTAAAAGAGGTGTTGTCTTGATTTGTTTAACAGAGATGGGCGATGCAATGCTTAGTTCGCCTCATGGGATTGAACCAGTGACTTCGTGTGTCACGGCGTGCTGCTAACCAATGTGCTTCTCTTACCGCAAGTTGAAATCACATAGCTATATTACTAAAATGTATACTGAGTTCTCTTGTTAGCCATTTAATCATGCGGCAACCGGGGACTAGACTGCTATCCACCACACCTAGAGTAACCTTTGCTTCGCCTTCCTCACAGCCATGCTTTAACTCTATAAGTGCTCAATGGAAGTTTTAGAGAACACATGAGGCCTTGTAAGGAAGACAGTTGGTTCGAAGCACACCTGTGGTTGCGATTTTTGCTCATATTTCAATATTCTTGTAGTTGTATTTCACTGTACCCTGCCATGAGAAAAAAATGGATGGAAAATAAAAATTTAAATGGGGATAAAAATTGAAACATTGCAATTGCTGTATCACTAATTCAGTGCTTCAATATTCTTTCTCCATTTCCAGCTTGTCATAAAGTCTATTGAAAGCTCGGTGTTAAGTTTAACACAACCAGTATGACCTCTGCAAAACTACTTGCGGATTCGAATCCGGCTTGAAGTCCAAGTTGTGGTTAACGTTTTGCAAATATCCCATCCTCATAGTGGTAGTATTTCACATCATACTGTTTTTTTTACATGACCCATCGACACGTCTATTGTGTGGGTCTCAGCAGCAATTCTCGGTCTTGCAACTTTTACGTATGGCTTCTGGTATTGTTTGAGGATTTTAATTTCGCGTCTCGTATAATGCTGGTGAAGTAGATTCTACCCACAGTTTCAGGATGGCTAGGCTGGAGCGTTCCCACCTGGATTGCAGATAATGACTTTTTTCTGTATAACCCGTACAAATCCGGTACCTATTTTCCGACCCCGAGCGAATAAGGGGCTTAATGGACCGAGGCAGAATCGAACCAGCACTGTGCATGTGATGGTCGGCATGCTGGCACTGTTCTATCCACCCCATCCCACCTCTCCCACATCATCCCCTACCGCAAAAAATAACATTAGGCAGCAAATAATTAGTTAAATGCTAAAAGTTGAACATAAGTGTTAGTTGGTAAAAATATCGGCTGAAAATAAAATTTTTCTGTTCCTGAGAGTGTTCTTTTTAGAAAAAAAGAAATCAGAAGAGATTTAAGGGAACAAAGACTTTATTGTGCAGTCAAGTTGTACTCACATTGTAGTAGAGAAGAGGAGAGTACGGTAGCGCATCTGGCGGGGTCATTGAACCGTTACCGGTTCGGAATGTCTTGAGAGTAGGGAGTTAGTGCCTTATTTTAATATCTTCTGCAAATATCTTTTAGATTGCAAGAGGGGCGTAGAAAAATGTAGCAGTTATGAAAATAAAAATGAAAAAGTGTACACTTGCAGAAATTGAATCGCAGCGATATTGCACACAGTGAAATTCCTTCACTGAACGCCACCGTATCCTGGAACTATCGAATACCTTGCATGAAGAAAAAAGATGCTAAAAACAAACAGCCACAAAGAAATAGTCACGACCAGCTAAAAAGGAACAGTATATTGTCATTTTCTAGTAGATGAAGAGGAATGAAAATCTACGAATAGGTTTCGGATAAAAAGCCCATAGGCCATTTTCTGACAAATAAGCTTTCAAAAAACAATTCTGAAACAACGATTAGGCTTCATTTCTATTTGATTTAACGTCAAACTACTCTTCTGAGTTTTCCAGGTAGAAAAAAACACATAGAGCAGGAAAACGTGACTGTATCATTTAAAATATTCAACTGATTGAATGTTCGAGACATACGACATCTTTCTTTTGCTGTTAGATTCATCGTAACCAGTTTTGGCCCTTTTTGAAGCTTTTTCAGGACATTCTAAGTAGTTTTCTAGAAGAATAACATGTTTTGTGGCTGGTCCTTAGACAACAAAGTAAGGACAGCACATTCTTCAACATGTTTCCGTTGTTGAATGGAAGTAGATTTAAACTTTCGAGTTGTCCTGATGATTTACAGATATTTTTTTAGTTAAATACTATGCTGTGATTGAAGGTTAATATGGATTAGTCACGATTAACAGCATGCAATTCAAGGTGAATATCACTGGATACGGAAAGAGGCCTTCAAAAATCCGACACTGTATGAAATAAAGGACAAAAAAGTTTGCGAAATATAATCGCATTCACAAAGTCCTCGGGTACGCCACGGCGTGGCATAAGTGCGCCGATTGTGCAGGAAGTAGTGTCAAAATTTGTTGCCGATTCGTCGGTGTGAAGAAAGCAGACCAAAAACAAATGGCTGTTAACAAGTAACAGAGCAGATTCGGAACAAACAAAACTTGTAACTGAAGACGATCGGCTTGTGGAGTAACGAACTCCTCTGGTACGACGATAGTTACCATGTGATGACCACAATCCATTGATAGGTAGAAAATGTTACGGCGAGTGTGATTGTTCTTGTGATTGGTGATAAGACCGGCTGTGGATGCTGATGTCAGATATGAATGAAACACCACAATCACCATTCCGCCTCTACAGCTATGTGATGTTCGACAAGTGCCGAACGAGCGGCACGTTGACAACAAACCAAACAGCGAACATACAACACATTCACCATGGTGTGCCGGCCGTCGTGGCGACTCGTTCTAAGGCTTAATCGGGCCCGACGCACAAACGAATACGCTTAAAACTGGTAGATATCTTAGATAACTCGCATAGGCACACGTTCATATGCACACATACACAGACAAACAAACATGTCTACATACACAAACACCCATTATGTATGTATGTATGTATGTATATATATATAATATATATATATATATCACATCTACGCACAACAGTTCATTTCAGCTCACTATGGAAGTTCTTTATTGGCAAATATGGAAAACCATACAAGAACTACGGGCCGATGTTAAAAAGGATAAAAGGATAAAACTCTCAGCCTTGATCATCGCCATGCATTCGACCTCATTAAGCGTCGCTTGGAGATGATTGAATGAATATCCGGTCTTTATAGTGACTCACGGTGGCCTGCCGTTGTATCGAGCAAGGGCTGCTCTCTTCGGGACAAGTCTGGTACCAACTTGCCAACCCCGGAGGAATGGAAGCTTTGGTGGGCCAGGGGCGTGGGAATCGACCCCATGTGTATTACAAGATGCCTCCGAGCACTGTGCCACACGCGCCAGTAGGCCAATATGTTGAGTGAAAATATGGAGACAAAAGTGTGTCTTAGAGGTAATGAAATTGAGGGGAATGTGTATTAAAGTGATAGCATACGCTCCGCGGTCAAACAAAGCCCTAGCTCTCTCTGAGATTGGTGAATTGGTATGAGACTTGTCTACAAGAATAAAAAATACGTAATTCTTTACATTATTGCTGAGCAAACACTAGGTGTTATTTTATTCTTTATTCATGAATAAGCTGACGTTTCGGCGGATTTCGCCTTCCTCAGAGCCTGGAAAGGTCAAGTTGACTGCAATCTACTCGGCCGAACACCTCCGCAATCAAACAGAGAAAACGCTAAACCAAGATTTCAATCACATTGAACACAGAGTCCTTGCACACTCACCGCATTGTATGAGTCCTCCACTAGATGTGTCACGTGGAGACCAACCGTGCAGAGATTACATGGAAGCTTAATGTGCCTCTCACATTAAAACAGCAGTCTTAAGTAAAATTAAAACTGGCCGATATCACGCGTGATAATGAGGAATTCCTCCCTGCCGTTCATTTTCGGATTCTTGAAAATAATCCAGATTGCTTCAAGAATTTTATGCGCTTGTGTTTTCGATTCCTGTGCGAGGATCCTCACTTCGAAAAAATATGTCTGTGTCCTATGCGTGCCTAGTGGGCTACCTGGTCTAAGTTTTTTGCCGACTAGGTGTTCTTTTACACGGATGCAGAGTGGTCTATCTGTTTCGCCAATATATTCGTCTCCGCACGTTTTACAAGAGATCAGATAAACTGTGCCCGAGCTCATGCAATCAAGAGCCCTCTTGTGGGTCGACTCTGCATTCAACCGCTCCTTCTATATAACGAATTGAAGTGAATGCATAACTCATTCCTAAGAGATTCATCAGTGTTAACGCTTTATGTTCCATCCTTTGTACTAGAAAATAGGTTTTGTTTTCATTTTTTCTTAGTTCGTTATCATTATGTATCGTTCTTACATTGTTCATTTACCAGTCAATTTCCTCTTTATTTTTTCTATGGCATTTTTCTTGAATCCCTTCCAATTTCTTGTTTCTTGTGAGAGCTTACCGAGGCAAAAAGACCCTGTTTTCATGCCGCATAACATTTGGAAAAAGATTACACTTGAGTAGAACTTATTGGAATTCAAAAATAGGATAAATGCGAATGAAGGGAAAAGGAAGTCGATTGGAAGGTAAGGAAAAGTGCGAAAAGAAAGTTAAATAAGACGAAAACCAGTATTGAAATGAAGCCCAATGCTTTATAAAATTTCTCACTACTATGGAGCACATGCAGCGTAATAGATAGTGTACTGCTATCCATGTGGGTTCGATTCGATGTCCAAGCCTCACCAAGCTTTCCATCCCTCCTGAGTCTGTAAATTGGTAGAAAACATGTCTGGGGCGATATCAGCACTGACTGGATACAACAATAGTCCACCGCGAGTCAATATATAGTCCAGATATGTACTCTATCACCTCTACCTATGCTTGATGAAGTCGAATTCAAGGCGAATCCCTAAGGGATTGATCAACACTTCATCCTTTTTCCTTTTATGAGTCAAATATATAATATTAAACGAAGACTTGGGAAAGTTCAGAAAATAATACACTTAACAAAGAACACTAGAGCTGACATCAGTCTTTTTAATGAAGTCAAAATCTAGTCAGCTCGGCGAATTTGTCCTGTTTCTAGGCAAAGTATGTTAAACATTATCTTGCCTTAAGGCTATCACCACTCGTAAACTTGAAGTCAACAGAGCTGAAGTAGTGCAGTACGATGAAGAATCAATATCGACAAGATAGATCTTGGTTCGATTCGGCGACTAGACTAGCTGGACCACCAGACTCCATTGAACTGTCCAGTGGTTCACAGTTTAAGAGAGATGGGAGAGATCAATTTCATTAAGTTTTTCAACATTAGTACAGAACGACTTCGATTAGTTTTCTATTAAGCTTCTCACACTGATTAAGCACTGGATCTTTAAAATATTGATTGATTCATATTCTAACGTGCCTTCCAACGGTTTACCGCCTCATCGTGGCTGGGAGGTGTTCCTGAGTGTCGGACTGCGATGTACACCGGTGCAATTCGTCCTCCCAGTAGGGTCTCCCGAACTGAGAAGAAGTTCGGCATTCCCATCAGGAAGTCTAGCTGAGAGTAAACCAACACCATCATCCACCACCATCTTGGCATCAAAGTCGCATGGTGGCAAACCTTCCTATGATCCATAAGGGCTGTGACTGCCTGTGTTGGCGAAGACCTGGGCCAGACCATGGCCAGAATAACCTCGGGATTTTAGAAAACTACAATGGCTTAACCAGCAAATCTCTGAAAATGTGGAATATGCTGGGGCTCCCCCTCCAGTGAGGACGGGTCGTCCAAGTACCAAATAAGTATATTCTAACGTAAAGCTTTTATACTAAGACGTTTGCGAACATTTGTCATAAAAATGTCTGAAAGAACCCTTCGCTTTATAATTTCTAACCATAACAAATGAATACTGAAAATGTGTGGAGTATAGAGTTAAAATTACACAAATAAAAGGATAAGCCCTCGGCGTTGATCAATCCCTGACGGATGCGCCATGCATTCGACTTCATTAATTATCGTTCGAGGTGATTGAATGTACACCTGGCCTTTACAATGACTCGCCCACACAAGTCTGGTACCAATTTGCAAACCTCGGAGAGATGGAAGGCTTGGTGGGCCATGGGCGCGCAGATCGATTCTATGTGTGAGTCGTGGTGTCGCCTCCAACCACTGCGCCACATGCCCGCTTGCATTCCTCAGAAGAAATGAAATGATTCCAATTGTGATCTTTTTAGAAGTTCAAAAGAGCAAGGGAAAACTGAATGGAATAATAGTGATGGTTCAAGTACTGTTTAAATCGCGCAGAGTCAGAAATTTACAACACAACTGGAAAGAACATTTTGAATTAACAAAAACTAGAAACACTTCAAACTGTTAATGTTAAAAACGATAGAAGGTTAGAGTTGATAGGGACTGTCGTAGATCTTGACCCCATACGTCCGTCGGCACTTGACTCCAACAAGATATCGACTTGGTGGATCAAGGTCCTGCACTTTTGGAAACCATCATTTGTCTTCAGTACTGTCAGCGAGTCCTGCCAAGCTCAACCCATAACTCTTTAAAACACAGCTTTCGCTGAAAGTATTTGTTATCATCTGAAGTAAAATGTCTAGAAGGCAAGTTCTCTGAATATTTCCTTAAGCAAGAATTACAACTTCTCATAGCACTCGTTTTCAGTTCTATTTTTGTCGCTGTTCTAATTGGAGTCGTATTATCGATGCCACAGAAGAAAGCGTTCTTCACTAAGGTTTGTTCCCCGTTACATCCATAAGTTATAGTACAGAAAATGATCGAAATAGGAGAACACGGTTTTCTTCTCTTTTTTCCTTTTCTTTCAGAACTTGGTTTGTCCCAGTAATTGGACACGTTTTCGTGATTCGTGCTACTATTTCGAAACAACTAAAATGCGATATGATTTAGCTGAAGTAAGATGTCTTGAAAAAGGATCAACGTTATTTGTTGCTGATTCTATGGAAGAATGGGTAAATTTTTTTAGATAAGAAAATTTGTCATTATTCTTATTCCTATTGCTTCTCTTTGTCGTGCACAGCGCAGTGGTTAGACCTCCCTGCTGTATAATCGTACCCGCAGGTTCGACCGTTCGATAAGGAGCAAACCTCTTCCTCTCTGTCTTCGCTATCGTCAATTTAAGACTAAACTTTTCTGCAAAGACTGAGTTGATACAGTGTTAGGCCTCCGCATATCCCTGTATAGGACAGTTCAGTCATGTACTGAGTCACATTTGCGATACTACGAATAAAGAAGAATGCATGTGCATTTCTAAGGAATTGGCTATCGCCAAACGCTTTATCCTTAAACCTACATTTACTGTTTTTCTTCAGCTTACGGTACTCAGTCAAACTCCGCTTCACTACTGGAGTTGGATAGGTTTAGAACAGCAAGATGATGAAAAACAACCACGTTGGACGACACCAGGCGGGATGAATGTCTCGGAGATGTAAGTTCCCAACGAAAAGATGGTTTTTCTGTTTCAACTACTCGAAAGGATAGTGACTTCACAGAGATTGGTTGCTGAATCCAAGTACATCGGAGATGAACGGCTGGAGCTTAATAGCCAAATGTGTTGGCTATTTCCACTCAAGCGTCATTTCATACGCTTTCTTTTACTATTGCGGAATAAGTTTCAACTCAATTTGCGAACGGAACGCAACTCTCCTCGCGAATATCTGGGACGAAAGTGACAGAGGCTTTTAGACAGTGTGTTATGTATAATATCTTAACCATTATTGGCCGATTTCTCTACGTCATGATTGGTTTTAATTGGGGAGAAAACTAGTCTTCAGGTGTATGTTTCACCTGCTAGAACACGTCTACCGTATGATATTTTAAAATATAACATTATATTGTTTATTAGGAATAACTGTGTAATATTTAAAGGTGTTGTTGTGTAATCTTTATTGTCTTATTAGGAGTGATTCATTATGTTCCACGAGACATAAGTTACGCGCCCAACTTCATTTGCTTTAATTGCGAACGGAACGCAACTCTCCTCGCGAATATCTGAGACGAAAGTGACAGAGGCTTTTAGACAGTGTGCTATGTATAATATCTTAACCATTATTGGCCGATTTCTCTGTAAATTAATCAATATCGTTCGTGCAATATCTCCGAATAAACACTGAAGCATTTAGTTTGCGATGGTTTACGATCAGAGGTTCTTTTTAACTGACAAGTTTTTATCGTTCCAGTGTTCTTCATTGATTTTTTTTTTGAAGAAGTATTTCCTGGAGATTCGATAAGTGTCGAATTAAACCACTGATGCTGAAAGCAACAAACCTCAACAAAGCTTAAGCTTTCATTTAATAAATATGGTTTTTGAGCTGTCCTGGCTTGTATTTTTGAACGGAGTCCCTCTATAAGTTCGTATAATAGAACCGAATATTGTATCAATGGTATTAAGCATAAGATCATTCTCTACTACACTATCATGCTCACATTGGTCTAGACTGTAGCCTAGACTTAGGGCCTGCAATCCTAAGCTTGCAAGATTTCTAGTGCTTTCGAGATCTACACCTCAAAAAGTCGTCAACCGTTCCTATCTAGAAAGAGTATTGTTGACTTATTAATAACTTCCTGCAAGTGTGGCAAGCGATCTCAAACCCTGTAGTAAGTCCATTCCTGGTGAAGAAATTAGTTCTAGAGCTGGTAAGTGGGAAATACTTTGTTCCGAGTAAAATGATCTTTTTTGTTTTTGATCAGAAAATGCCTCCAACATTGAATCTACTCAAACGAAAAATTTGATTGGATGCCCTAGATATTATGTCTTATCTTGTCCTCTCACATATATCTTTATTCTTTGCATCACCTATATAGCACGTTGTCCCTCTTGTCATTGAGTATCTCGATGGGGCGCTATCAAACTCCACCTATCTCTTCTGCACGGTTTTCTTATTTGAACCGTCTTCATGTCTACTGTGTAGATTCTAGCGCTTCTCACATTCGATTCGTTTCCTCGCATCCATCGTTCACGGAGAACTTCCAAGTTTCACGTGTGGCTTCGGTTGATGCTTGAGGCTTTTTCATTTTATCTTGAATGTCGTAATAACACTAGTCAAGCAATTCTCCCCAGAGTGCTGAGATAACCGGGCTGTAGCGCTCCCAACTGGATTGCAGAGATTTTTTCCCAAACAACTCCGGTACCCGGAGCGATGAGAGGTCCGGAGTGGAATCGAACTAATATCGAGGTCATAATATTCACAATGTCCGCTTGCTCATGACTCCTACCGAGGTCACGTAGACGAGGACGTGTTAAACAGGTGATGTTATCAAGCCGATTACTGCTTTACTTGTATAAAGCTTTAAGACAGCTTGATCCTCTAGTTGTTTCAGATACAAGAAGATTTACTAATTTCAATATTTCTTAGTGATGCGAACATTAAAGAATACTTAAAGAATACTGAGTTCTCCTCGGATTTCATTCAAATGCGAGAGTAATAAAAAGAGAAGAAAAAAGCTGAAAAAGCGAAGTGAAAAAGTCAATGGCAGTTCATTGATACCTCTCTCAATCTTTTATTTTAAACTGATTCATGCATTTAATGTATAGGACTTTTTTCACTCGAGGACTACGTTCATTTTCGTGTACATACGAAGAAGCGGATTAGTAAGGGATGAAAAGCGAAAGATCTCTCGAGACATACGAACTTCTTCCTGAAAAATTCTCTTAAGAAGCTGTCTAAAATTTAAACCTTGCATTTGCAGCCACGGATCTCCCTTATGTGAGGGACCTCGAGCCGGTAGGTCGCGAGGCTACGTGGGGCTTCCCCTGGTGGCGGATAGGGGGTTAATTGCGGACCAAAACCGACATTCGCTTCCCTGAGACGCAGGTGGATCCAGGAGATGGATGCCTGTTACCTGTTTTTGCTGCGCCTTACTGGCCCATACTTTCTGTATTTGCTAGGCGTATTCATGCATGCGTATGTGATCTTTATGCGGATTGTATTCTACGAGTCAATTCGGCCAAAAGCCTGCAATCGAGTGACGGAGAAGTATACGGCAGGCGGTTAGGAGTCGCTTCCAACAAATAAGCACCATGTCGACTCTGGGAGAGCCTGGCAAGCTACCCGAGAGCATACCCAGCCTCCACGTTCAAAGCCCAGCAAGCTATACGTGAACATCATAATGCCAAACACAGTAAAAAAAAAACAGGCCTCATTCCCCTGACGGCGAAAGAGCCCCCAATTTCGCAGCGTTGGGTAGGACGAGTACGGAGAGGCTGCTAAAATTTCAGAGCCAATGGGAGTTGCCTGGATTACGAAGAATTATGGTGACGATCTGTACCTACAATGCACGTACACTTGCATCCGAGTCCTCGATAGAGGAGTTGCTCATGCATGCAAGAAGGATAAGCTACGACGTTATCGGCCTGGCCGAGAGGTGACGACGCCACCCATCCAACCCTGCCTATGACACTTGAGAAGAACTGTTCCTCGAAACATGCGACAGTAGAGGATTAGGAGGTGTTGGCGTTTTCGTCAACACGAGTTCGTCCATGAACATCGATTCATTCGAACAGTTTACAAACCGAATTGGACGTTTACGATTAAAACGATGTGGGTCTATACCAGTTTTGACAATCTTCGTCGTTTACGCGCCAACATCAAACTATGACGAAGAAGAATTCGAAACGTTCGTTATGGACTTGGAGCAGTTTTACAGAAAAGATCATGCATTCCTCAAGGTCACCATTGAAGATTTTAATGGCAAGATTGGACTAAGAAGAACGTCTGAGGAACGTCATATTGGGACCCACGGATTAGAGTGGAACAAGCAGCGTGAGCGGCTTTCTGAGTTTATCATGGCGAACAAAACCCTCCATGATAACTCGCAATTACAGAAGCCCCACCCTGAACGCTGGACGCGGGAATCTTCGAGTGGAGAATACCTTAACGAAATAGACCACATCAAAGTAAATAGAAAGTCTTGCCTAATCGATGTCGCTGTTATCCCAAAATTCTGCACGGGATCAGACTACCGACTCCTTCGTGCAAGAATCTATTTTTCGCCGAAAAGAGAAAAATTCGTTAAATTCAAAAACCGAAATCCCAGATCCACCACAAACTGGGAATTATTCAACTCACTAGTCGGCAGTTGGGAAGATGCCGTTGTCGATAACATCGAAGAGAAATACGATCGCCTCACTCAACGTCTTTAAGTTAGTGCTATGAAAGCTGAGAGTCCGAAAGTCCGTCGTCAGAAACTCTCGAGCTGAAACGCTAGCGTGGAATCGCGCAAACGTAAGAGAGTTTTTCATGAAGAGCCTAGGAGAAGGATATGATGTCTAATGAGTCGCTAGAGCGAGCAGAACCCACTGGGCTACTCCTTAACTCGCAATTACAGAAGCCCCACCCTGAACGCTGGACGCGGGAATCTTCGAGTGGAGAATACCTTAACGAAATAGACCACATCAAAGTAAATAGAAAGTCTTGCCTAATCGATGTCGCTGTTATCCCAAAATTCTGCACGGGATCAGACTACCGACTCCTTCGTGCAAGAATCTATTTTTCGCCGAAAAGAGAAAAATTCGTTAAATTCAAAAACCGAAATCCCAGATCCACCACAAACTGGGAATTATTCAACTCACTAGTCGGCAGTTGGGAAGATGCCGTTGTCGATAACATCGAAGAGAAATACGATCGCCTCACTCAACGTCTTTAAGTTAGTGCTATGAAAGCTGAGAGTCCGAAAGTCCGTCGTCAGAAACTCTCGAGCTGAAACGCTAGCGTGGAATCGCGCAAACGTAAGAGTTCTTCATGAAAAGCCTAGGAGAAGGATATGATGCCTAATGAGTCGCTAGAGCGAGCAGAACCCACTGGGCTACTCCCGCAGGCCTCCTGACAGGGAATAATGCAGGGTTTACTGGCGCCCGCTCGAATCACTCGACCATCGACGAGACTACAATTGATAAAATTGTTGCAGGTGCTTTTGCAAGAATATGGAAAAATTGCTTTGAAAACCATATTGTCAGACTCTTATAAAATATCGTCGTCCCTTCCTAGCTCAAGCAAGTTGCGCATACTTTGATTTGTGCGCAATCCATTTCGTTTTGCTGCCTCGTGCTCGTCGTTCGTGGTAGTGGAACTGTGCCGAGTATGGTGATGGAGGTCAAAAAACTCTCCCAACTCCGACCTCAAATGGGTGTCGTGAGCCATAAAAACTCCACTCCATGAAGATGGTCCATTCGAATACTGAAGCATTAGGAAGCCTTAACATCCAGGGCCTCTTCACTATCTATGTTTTCTTCCTATTCATTCGCCCTACTTTTCGTAGTCAACATGGTTCAATGCTCTTTTCAGATGACAACCACTAGTGGAATGGCATTTATTTCGACGCGGGTGTGAAAATTCTTTGCAGCCGGCAATGGTTGACACAAGAGACGCGGCACTCGAAGCGGAATTCAAATGACCATAGATATGGTTTGAACATAGTCCACAGCACACAGGGCACAACATAATCCTTGACGATATTCTGTTTACTTGACTGGTCACAATATTTCCAAGATTCCTTGTGTGCAGTATAGTACAGACATCGTGAACACTTTGGTCCTTATCGTCAACAAGAGAAAATGAAAACGCTAAGAATATCCCTTCGCACGTCCCTCAAAGCGGAAGTCTGCACGAGCAGTTTTGTTCTGCTCTTATTCCATCCTTCTGACTTGAAAGCATGCTTTCATAAGGTCTGCAAGAAATATGTATGCCTATGGTAAAAACTGGTAAAAATAGAAGTGAAAAATGCAGTGAAAAGCGATAGAAACCCCATATCCTTTTCTGCAAGGTTGATAGTGGAGCATTAAATCTGCAGAAGTTCCGATGCCGCCTCGGTTTTCACAACACTCTTGCAAGTACTTAAATCTGGTGTCTATCCGCGACAGTGTGAGGTGCCTTACAATAGGATTTAGCCTAGGTTTTTTTTCTTTTCGAGAGCATTTTTTATGATGATAATGGAAAATCGAGCTTCTTAAATGAAAAACAGATGCGCAGACGTTGGCTGGGTCTTCTATTGATACAACAGTAGTGTTAGAAAATGGTTTCGTCCATTATTTTCTTGTAGTTAAGAATTTGTGATTTTCCTTATGGACCTTAACAGCAGCGCTTTCCAGGTCTCTGGCTGGAGAGAATAGTCAAGTAGAAGAGTCGACCGAGCCCGGTAGAAAAGCGATCACAGTGAAGTTGAAGATATGCAACCTCTGCTTGTGAATACAGGACTGATTAATGAATGAGTCGTATCCGTGCTATAGCCCTACACCATATCGAGCTGGAGACGTTCCTGATTGCCGGTATGACGCGAGCAGTGGGTACCTCAGCGGAGTTTTTCAAAATAACATTGAGATCGGGAAACTAACAGCGGCAATAACCTCCTCTCTGCAAGATCAAGAGCCAAAAGGTGGTGAAGCCTTCATTAACAAGGAGTGGTTGCAGCATTTGAACGCCTCAATAAGGTTGAGATACCAGAGATACCAGAATAAAACTAAGCAACTAGTCTGCTCATGGGCTACACTTGGACAGAAAAACATCAATTTGAGAAAGAGTCACTTCGAAGGAATGTAAGGTTGGCTCGAAATTCATGCTTTTCCGAGAAAAAGGAGTTGACATCCTCTCAGATTCCACCATTTTGACAAATTTCAACTGGTTACGTCAAGGATACATTTTAGAGAAAGGTTACTTGGTTTCTCTGCATAAATGCGTTACTAATAAGTGGATTTCGTTAAAGTTACATTGCAGTTTATATAAATCCATAGTTTCCTGCATTGCAGAACCTACCACTTTGCTTTTTGGTTTCACACATTCTGGAATCTGAAGGCTTTCAACGGCGATTTTAAGACGTCTACCACAATAATCCAACAAGTCGCGAGGCCAATCGTCTGATTTGATAAGGTAAAGCTGGAAAGTCGATGGGGCGTTATTTAGCTGTTCTTCACAAAATTTTTAACATAGTGTCCTTAAAAAGCTAAATTTTTTTTCAGAGATATGAAAGAATCCCTACGTATTCACGTAAATATCGAATCATCGTAGGTTCAGATTTCATCGTGGAAACAAATTAACCGTAAAAAGGATAAAAAGGATAAAGCTCTCGGCTTTCATCAATTCCTGAGGGGTGGGCCATGCATTCGACTTTATGTATCGTTCTGAGGTGATTGAGTGCATATCTCACCTTTGCATGACTCGCGGTGGTCTACCGATGTATCGAGCCACTGCTGCTATCCTTCCAGACAAGTATTGTACCAATTTGCCGACCTTGAAGGGGCGGAAGGCTTCGTGAGCCATGAGCCCGGAGATCGATTCCACATGTATGTCCAACCACTGCTCCACACATGACCTTATTAACGGTATCACTAGAGGAAAGCAAGTTTGCTACCTCATTTAGAAATTTTTTACTCAAACGACCCTTAGATCTGTAGCTCTGCGGTAGTAGAATAAAGACATAGAAAGTTGAGAATATGCTGCTGAATAAAGCGAAAAAACGATGAGCTGTTCGATGTTGATCAATCGTCATTTCATCAAGACTCGTAGATGTGAGCGAAAGTATATATTTACTTCATGCAATGACGAGCGACGGCCTATTGATATGCCAAGTTTCTCAAGATACTAATTTGCCAATTCCCCAAGGAAAAGAAGGTTTGACTTGCCTTCACTTTTAAGGTTTTAAATGATTTCGCGATGTAGCTCATTAACAGTGACCCTGTTCCCTACGAGGACCGACGAACCTATCCAACCAGGGGTTGCACCAGCAATGTTTTTCTAGAGTTTTAAAGAGAATGGACTCGGTCGGCACTCAACTCCATTCTTCGCAATGGCGAAAAATTCTTAGGCCAGCAGATGAGCCCACATACAAAAGAATTCAGATGACTTTCGCCTATTATGGAATTGAGAAAACGATTCAGATGCAAGAAGTGTAGGATTCACGAAGTACGGTACACGTGATGAGTAGCTATGTTATAAAATAAATATAGAGTGTTTTGAACATTGCTGAAATTCAAAAGACTAACTTTCTATGCGGGCGGCCCCACTCGCAACGGCACGGCTCTGAGGAAGGCGAAATGCCGACTTCAGCCTTCGAGCAACAACACAAACAACAACGACAACGACACACACCGAAAACCTATACCAACCTCGCATCAGCTCAAAAAGAGCAGTTAATAATATCATATAAATAGATTGCTAAAACTGTTTAGCAACGACAACCGTATAGAACATTGGGATCTATTGGCCGAAGATAATTAGTTTGCTACCAGTTTAGAAGCCCTACAAAATCCAGCAGAGTTCGGTTACTGGGCGATTCTTTTGAAATCTGAGTTAGAAACGTCATGAAATTCCAAGAGTCAAAAACGTTACCGTTAACTGAACATCTTTGTAAGCATTCAGAATTCCATGCGATTGTGATAAGCGCATCATTTTTTCCTGAAACAAAAGCAACTAGGCACATATCAATGGCTGAAGTCAACGAGGGAAGCGGAACAAAATACGGACTCTGAGTAGAAAATCGATCTTACCTTGCCTTTCACACACCAAGCTATTTGAGAAGAATTTTTATTAGTAAGGGTAAATTCTGCATAACATGGTTTCTTGTAAAAGTTGGGTGAATTGAGGATAAGCCATCTGGAAACATAAATGGTATGCATCGACATCATTGTAAGAACGACTCCGACAGGCACTAATATCGTTAAGAGCTTATTGAAGAATTGAAAGTTTAGCAATAAACTCAGTTTGTCATCACGAAGAACCACTGATCGCTTTCCGTTCGACTGGTGTTGCATGTTAGGAAACAATATTTTTCACATGGGTTGAAGCTATCCTGCTAAGTTCTGCCAAGATCTTCATCACAAACGGTCGTCTGTATTCCGAACGAGATCTTCACCCTTGTAGCAGCGATTCCTACAGCAGATTTAGTCCTACCTGAACTGCCAATTAGAAATGTCTTTAGGTTCCCTAGGTGCTGTTTTTAGAGGTGAAACCCTGCGCAAATTATGGTCATGCGATATATAGAACAATTTAGGTAATGCTATGGAAGTGAAACACTGGTCAAATTTACGTGAACTTAGCAAACTGCAAATAGTTATGCGATGGGATAGCAAGACATAAGTCAAAAGCCGAAGGCGTGTAGCGCAACTGTTATAGATGTCCTACAAGACACACTTGATCGTTACTTCGATGCTCAGCCTAAATGAAACGAGACATTCATCCATGTAGGCCGATTAGTACAATGGTTCTATGGGAGGGTATAAAAAAGCTGGCTTATTATACATATCAATAGGCTCTTCTAGTTATTGCATAGGCTAAATATTCACTGAGTGACGTCTCCGATGCTCCGAATGGAGTCGACTGCATACTTCAAAGGATTTAGAGAAGGTGGACAGTTTATTCCCTAATCCTTAACGTGAAGTGATTTGTTGGCTTTGTATCTATGTGATCAAAAACAAGTCTAACAATTACGGATATGCTAAAGAATCGAGTGTACGGTAGATATGTTTCCTTACACACTTGCTTGCTATTATTTGGCACATTATTTGCGGCACCCAGTTTTCGGTCGAACTCTACAGCATGCATTTAACAGAACGTATCCATCCTTTTTTATGGTTTTCGCTCTTTAGTTTGACTCTCAGGAGTCAGGTGGCACAGTGGTAATGATGTCGACCATCACGACCATGGTGCTGGTTTGATAACGCGCTTAGCTCACTAATTCTCTAATTCCTCCATGTTCATGAAAAATGTCCTAGACTTAAAAACTCTCACTTCCTGTGATCAAACTGGGGACGCTCTGGCTCTGCTATCCGAGGTCCACACAGAGAGTTCACTCGACTAGCTTTAAACGACATTCTTGACGAAAGGAAGATTCTCAATCAGCAGCCGCAAAAATCCCACACGCAGAAAGTTAGAAGACCTTCATGGATGATGGATGTCAGGAAAGGAATTGAATGCAGGAACTGCTGGGATTCCCACAGCAGGTATAGAAGACGGATTGTTTAAAATAAGTTTAAAAAACTCTGTTATTGCGCATTATTTGATCATCTGAACAGATAATGTATTTAAGCAATTTCATACCTACTAATATTTGTTAACGCTTTCAAACAATAAAGTAATGTTTAATTCACAGCTAGCTTTAATGTCCCTTTGTAAGACGAAGCTTTTGAACCTTTAAAGCACTTTTGACTCAACTTGGTTCGCAACTGATATTATCATCCGGCATTTCACCGGAAATGCCATACTGAACTAGTTGGTCATATGTTTCAATCACTGCTGGTTGCTTTCGGACGATTGGCAGTGACCGACGATATGGTTTACTTGCAAGTGCCATGTTATTTCTGAAATGATTTGAACTGTCGACCCACTATTTCAGCACATAATATTCTTCTTCGATGTGTTGGTAAACAGGAAGAAGTCTGACATTTTTGGAAAACCAGAAGTCTGACCTAGAATACATCAATGCCACAGCTAGTGAAGACGTAGGAAAACTCCAACGTCATAAAAATTGCAAGCCGTGGTGATGGTCAGAGGAGACGTCTTCGTCTTCCTGGAGTGGAGCAGAGAGGGGAAATAAGCGCCGGTATTCAGAGAAGAAAAGGATCAAAAAACACAAAAGGCGTATTGCTAAAAGTCATGACAGGTCCGGATTACGACGACGAAACGATATCGGAAAGTTACACTGTTATTTTCACTTAGTGGATTCTATAGTTTCGACGAGAATTACCTGAAAAAAGCATAATTGCTTAGATCATTGGGAAGTGAAATGCTAATGAATGAGTCCCTTGTACTTCCAATCGCCCTGACAAACAATCTAGGAGGTGATCTGATGTTCCAAGCCTGTTAGACTTAAGAACGAAGTTGTAAAGGCTTCAAAGGCTTTCACGCAGTCACTTACCATGAAGAGGTTATGACTAGAAATGATGCTACCTGCTAATGAAGCTCTTCTTAGTGATAGCGAAGTGATTCAAAGTGAGCAAAACAATCTGATATAACCACAATGTTGCTTAAATATTTGAAAAAGTCTGGCACCAGACCAGATTCGAACCCACGGCCACCCCTTCCGGGAGGTCACAAGATCCACTGCACCACTTCGAATAATAAGTAGTAAATAAAAAATTGTACATTGCGATTTGGACTACAGCCCAGGGATCACTAAATTCAAGACTGATTTGTGCTCCCAGATCATTCCCATTGACGAGTGATTGCTGATGGCAGTGTTAGGGTAAAACCCTCTCAGAGAGGAAGACCGAATAAGGGTCCCTTTGGTAGAGTGGGTATCGCCTGAAGCCTAGAAAAGGAAGCCGCAGGTTCGATTCAGACCTGGGTACCAAGTTTTGCAAACATCTCAGCATCATTGCTGTTGTATTTCACATCCCTGTCATGAAAAATAATAGACAAGAAATAAAAAGGTGTACAGTCTGATAAACTAATATTTTTTTGAATTTAAACGTTTGCCCATGAAGGCTTCGACGCTGTTTAGTGAGTTCTATACCTCCTTAAATTGCCGAAAAAAAGTCATCTCGTTAACCAGGGTATAAAATCTCATTCATGACAAAGCAGCCTTTTTTATAGCAGATGCTAATTTTTCTATTAGTAGAGTAAAAGAAAAACTAAGAATTTTATAAAACTTTAGAAGAAGCTTATAAATGAACCTTTGCCGCAGCGTTTGTTGAGATATTTGCAAATCTCCGAACCGCAGGTGTCTGCGGCGGGGAACGAACGCGCCTTTTCTCCTCTTCGGGGCCTAACGCGTTCAGCACCACACCATGCGGGTCCTTTGTTTCGCCTTTCTCTCAGCTAGTTCTAACGATCAACGCCATCAGCAATCACTCCTCAACGGGATTGATCTAGGGATCCCAAATCGGCAACGAACCCAGTAGCACTGAAGCTGAAGTCGAAATCACAATGTGAACATTTTTTTTTCACTGCGTGCCACAATTTTCATGGCAGGGTATTATGCAAAATCACCCACAATGGTGCGGATATTTGCCAAATTCCGGACTTCTTATGACGCATTCTTTCCATTTCGGATCAGTTTTGAATTAAAATTCTTGAAAGAATAATGAAGACGTGATTTTGGAATTTCTAGTTTATGCTCAACAATTTAAAAAATCAGCGATTCACTGAAAAATACCAAGGTATCATTCTGGAAAATTCCCGACCCTATATTGGGACTACGAACTATCACGCAAAGCAGTGAAAAAAATGGGCTTCCTTGACACCGGCAAATCAGGATTTCGTCTTAGCAAATTAACAGAACACTTACCTTATGAACATAGGTTCAATGCCTTTCATTGAAATTAGTTAAATTCAATATGGGTTAAGGCATTTTGGCTTAAACTTGCAAGGGCTAATATTTTTAGACCACATCCATTGAAATCAAAACTCTTCGTTGTGTGTTTCCCTTTGACTAACGTTTCGGTGACTCGGTCATCTTCTGAACTGATTTCATTTTTCGTACACTAGGCCATCCGATTGCTTTTATGCAAGATGATAAAATCATATCGCATCGAAATGTCAGCTGTAGAAAGCAAAGATATCTCTCAGCAACCTTGTCTGAGCTCATCTAAAGATGTTATAATTATTGTTATAAAACAATTTTTTCACGATGCGATCGTGTAATAGTAAATAAAGGATAAAAGCTCGGCTCGGATCAATTCCTGAAGAAGGTGTCACATATATTACTTCATCAAGCATAGTTAGTGGCGATTGACTGCATATCAAGCTTATACATCGGCATGTGATGGCCAACCGTTATATCAGATCAGTGCTTCTATCTTTCCAAAGAAGTTTAGTAATTGACGATACCGGAGGGAAAAAGGCTTGGTGGGCGAGGTAGCAAGATCGACCCTTTGACGATGTTTATAATCGAAAAACTTACAGTTGCTCATGCACGCGTCCCTCTTACGTTTAGCATGTATAACAATATATTTTGAAATTGTAGAGTGTAGTATAGAACAACTGATCAATAGCCTTATAAAAAATACGGCACTGTCGGAGTTGAACGTCTAAAAATGTTGAAGAAAATGGCGGTTATATTTGGTGTTCAACTAACTATTTACTAGCTACCTTTTTTTTCTAAATGTTCTGGATTATTCCTTACAATTATGACAAAGAACATGAAATCAGCCTGATCTAACCACCATATTTCTTCACCTTCCTATGAGCTAACTAAGCACGTTACAAGAAGGCAGCCTTCAACTTAGAAGGTATGAAACCGTAGTTGTTCATAACATGGTGCTGTCCTGCTACGAATATTTCAGGAAGGAAGGAAAAACGTGCGCAAGTGGGCGAAGTATCAATCAACTGGAAATTGGCTGAGAATGGAGGGACCCTTCATCCAGACACACCACTAAAGTGTGCATTTGAATTCACAATAAGGCAAATGATTTTTTCGAATGTTAATCACATTTTAGAGGTAAATCCAGAAAAAACGAATTTCAAAAAAATTAGAAGTACTTCGAAACCGACTTTCCTTGAACCTCGGTGTGCATAATCAATATGTATTCTTTCTTTGATGAGCTTACACGAGGTTGATAAAAATATTAGAAAATAAAATAGCCGGTAATAAATATTTTTATCAACCTCGTGTAAGCTCATCAAAGAAAGAAAATTAGAAGTGTGAGCAGTTCCTTACATTGGCTCCTTTCTATTTCACTTGTTTCAAACTGGATAGTCCTAGTACCCCATCTAAGACTACGCTGATGGCATCACCTTCCTGTTTACGTAGCGTCCGGCTTTCCTTGATTTGCGCTGAGCCAGGAGGGGTCCTAAGTATACAGCTTAAGAGATATAAGCCTTAAAATCGATGCCGTGTTTTCGTAGGGATTTTACCACGTTACCTTTCAAATGCCGTTCTTCTACACTTGGTCATGGATGTGTTCTCATAAGGAGCCGTCATACAGTATTTTGAGAAGGAACCCTGAACCGGGCGCATTCCTCGCACCTGTGAAACTCTGTCCTCCTGGTTTCACCAATTAACTGAAGTGTCTCAAAAAAATAATATGGTTATTCTATTGCAAAATTGTAATTACTTAATAAAAGCTGTCTGATACACGAATGAACATTTTTGTGATAAGCATTGCCTGCTGAGGTTATGAGGGTTGGCCGAGCAGATTGCAGTCGACTTAACCTAGACTCTGAGGAAAACGGAAAGTGCAGAAGAGTCAGCCATTTTGCATTGATAAATGTTATAATTACTTCGTATTTGCTTATTAATGAAAATATTGAATTATTGATCAATGCGTGTTTATAATTTTTTGAGCTCACACGAGGTTGATAAATGTTCTTATTTCGGCTAACGTTTCGACCTCTTCGTCTTCATCAGAGTCGATGATCCACAGTTGCTCGGGTCCTCGATGTGGCGTCTTTGCTGTCGTACCGAGACAGGATCTTTTTCAGTGAACACCGCACGAATGAGCCATGCACACCCGGCACTGCCCTTTCGTATAGGGGCGTTTTTATTGATAAGACTATTCCCTGATAATAATTGGTTTTCCAATGAATAATTCACCCTTTAGCAAAATGTATTCTATTAGTTAACACAAAGCGAATAGCAAAGCAGTTTTGGTGTTCACTGAACACACGAGGTATTCACTGAAAAAGATCCCGTCTCGGTACGACAACGAAGATACCATACCGACATAACGAACAACTGTGGACAACCGAGACGGCTAATCGGATGTGATTAAGGTTAAGACGTCGAAACGTTAGCCGAAATAAACATAGTTGCCAACTTCGTTTAAGGTCAGCAAATTATAAACATGCTGATTATTTCACTGTATCACCTGTACTTCCTGTAGTTTCGTTTATTGCCGAGTGACTTGAGCGGGCGCCAGTAAATCGTCCATTTTTCCTTCTCACGTGCAAGAGTAGCCCGATGGGTCCTACTTGCTCTAGAAACTCCTCGAGCATCATATCTTTCTTTTAAGCTTTTCGTGAGGAACTCTAACCATCGGGTCGGTGGTCTTCCTGCAGTGCGTTTGTTTAACATCTCGATGAATCCAGTCGCCAACGGCTCTTGCCCATCGGTTGTCACTCACACGCATTACGCGTCCGGCCCACCTTATCTTCGACTCTTTGATCGTTGATGCAGGTCGGATCCCTTCCCTTACTTGTGCGACACGGAATACTCATCCTAGCATCCTCTTTTCGATTGCGCGTTAAATAACGCTCAGTGATTTTTCATCCTATTTACGCAGCAACCAGGTTTCTGACGCATACGTTAGGGCAGGAAGAATCGTTGAGTCAAAAAGGTGGGCACGGAGTCGGCTGTTCTTCGTTCTCTTCACTACATCCTCGATGCTCTTGAAAGCTCCCCAAGCCGCTCGTTTCCTTTTTCTCAGCTCTGAAGCTAAGTCGTTCATCATATTGGTTTCCCGACCTGGATAGAACTGACTGGAGTATTCGGAGATATTCGTTCCGTTGAGGGTGAATAAGGCAAACGAAACCAATCCGGTCTTCATGGTCATCGTTTTCTTTAGATTTAGTCGAATACCAATCTTTCCACACGCTTTGTCAAAGTCGGCAAGCATACGTTCCGCTTGGCTGTGTTACAAGGACGGTCAGTTTGAAAATTGATCAGGGCCGAAGTTAAAACAAAGTCGGTCCCTAAAATTGCCACTTCCCTTTAATCTCAAAATGATTAGTTCACATTCCTCTGAAATGACCAAGCCTACATGAGTTTGTTATTCATAAAGCCCTTTATTCGGCCAACTTCCATGTTCGCATTATTTGTATAGTTTGGCAAAGACTGTATGAAGGTTTTGATTTGACATTTATACCAATTCCACGACAGCTGAGTCATGTAAAAGAAATTTTTTGTTTATTTGATTTTCGCCGAATTTTTTTTTATTCAGATCGAAATTTTAATTTCAATACTGAATTTTTCAGTAAATTGTGGAATATTCACCGACGAAGGTCTATAGCAATATGCTCGTACCCTGAAGCAGTTGGAATGACGGAAAAGGTAAGTAGCAAAATCCAAAATATCTGTTGGTAACTTCGCGACAACGGGCGCGTGTGGCGCAGTGGTCGGCCGTGCCCTGCAACACACATATGGAATCGATCCCCGTACCCATGGCCTACCAAGCCTTCCGTTCCCTCGGGTTCGGAAAACTTTCACCAGACTTGTCTGGGAGAATAACAGCGCTGGCTTGATATATCGGTAGTCATCCGCGTGTCATTGGAAAAGCCAGATATGCATTCAATCACCTCCAAACGATGCTTAATGAAGTCGAATGCATGATGCATCCCTCAGGGATTGATAAACGCCGAGAGCTTTTTTTAGCTTCAACTTCGCGGAAACGCGTCAGCTCATCAAGAAAATAGTCAGTGATTTCTGACCTGGTAGTAGAGATGTTCAAGGCAATCTTTTTGGCATCACCTGAAGTCCGGTTGATCGTCGAGTAACCCGCGCTTTTGGCATATTTACGGTAAACGTGCTTTCTATCTCACTTGTATTACTATTGCCATCATTATTATTGTTATTACTATTAATATTATTGCTAGGTTTGTAAGTCATTTAGTACGGTTTTTTAGAAACCTATGATATTTGGAATTATGTTAATCCTTCTTGTTCATGAGAAGAGTGTTTACTATACAATTTTGCTGAGATATTTTGCAAAATTCTTGACCGCAGGTGTGCGCTGGAGAACGAACGCCTGTGCACCTAAAGGTTAACAACACGACTGAGAGAAAGGCGAAACGAAGGAATCACATGGTGTGGTGGTGAACGCGTTAACCTCGCAAAGGGTAATACTGCGCTCGTTGTCCACCGAGGACACTTGTGGTCCTGAATTTTGTAAATGTCTCAGAATCATTATGGTCATCCTTCACGTAATACCCTGTCATTAAAAAGAGTAGGCAGTTCTACAATAGAGCAGTCACCTGATTTTAAAAGCGAATAATGACTACTTAAATGTTATGATAGTCACAATCGATGAAGTGCCTTTGTCAGTCGCAAGCCAATCAATATGCATCAGATCCACAGTATGATGCTGAAGGTGCGTCGTATGTTTCTCGAACTTTCTGATGTCATTTATTCTAATTGTGTCCATTTTTTAAACCTGTCGTTAGCGTTTCCAAAACAATTTAATTGACCTACACCTCTATAAGTTTAGGGAATAAAAACTACTGTAAGTAAAATACAAAGAACAAAATTACAAATACAGTTAGAACCCGCATTATTAGAAGTGTTAAGTAAAAATGCAGTAATGGTGTGCTTATTGTGTCATATATTTACAAAGTAAGGTGATATATCTCTACAGATAAATGCTAGCAATACCATACCACACACCAAGTAGGGTAATAGGGAATCGATCGATCAGCGATCAGTAATCGATTATACGGATACCACAGCCTCAAAATTCTCACTCGGCTCGATGTTTTCCAATTCGAAAACATCATCGTTATAAAATTGACGAATAGGTGCACTTCGCCTCGTTATTGATTGATTATAAAGCGATCTTGCTGGATTCGATCGATAACCCATTTCCGTGTAGATGTTCGATGAACACGATGGTGATGAGATTTGCTAAATTTGAAATGATCTGAGAAGAAAGTGTTTAAGTCTCTACTAGCATACAAAAACTTTGTGGCTTTCATGGATAATTGCTTTTCAATTTTTTCTTAAAAACTAGATGATGTCTTGGACAGCGATGTGCACTAGGAACCGATCCTTCTACAGTAATTCTGTCGAAAATAAAAGGACATTTTCATCTAGCCATTCTGAAATGCCACCATCCTCATAGAAACTTCGAATAGAAAAGTTCATCCACCTCTTCGAGATCGAAGAAACCCTGACCCGAGTATCCTGGTACTCCAGGGAAAGATTTTATACGAGTTAAGGGGAGGATAAGCTGAGGTCTGAATGCTTCTTTAAGAGGTACGACTCAAGTACGAAGGGTATCATTTTACAAAATTTACCATTGGAGATTAAAAAAAAACACAATTTATAGAGCCAGGCGTACCTTGTAGTTGAGATTTATGTTTGTTCTAAGCAGTCGACCATTCAGAGCTTTCAGCGGTCGATACACAGGCATCATATAAGCTGGGTCAGGCTGTTTACTTTCGGTTTTTTGTAGTTCATTCCATATTTGTAACTGAAATGTAAATTAACAAACGGAAAAGTGGCGCAGAAGAAATGGAAAAATTCTTAATTTGCCGGAAAGCTGTGTTCAGCGGCCTGGTCATCAAAATCACCACAGGGCATGGAAGAATCATAAAACGAAGCGGAACTTGTCGAGAAAAGAAAAGACACTTACATCATCTCTTGTGATATAAATAGGATTGTTCATTATTATCCAGGTCACTGTCTCATGACAGCCAGGAATTGTCAAAGAACCTTCGTATGTGACATAATGAGCGGTACGCGGTAGCAAACCGGCTGGATGAAGTTGTCGAAGAGCCGTTCGCATACCTGAAACCAATCCATAAAAGGATGAAGCTTTTGGTGCTGATTATTTCCTCAAGGATGCATCATGCATTCGACTTCATCAAGCATGTTAAGGGATGAATGAATGCATATCCGGCCTGTTTCAATGGCTTGCTGTTGCCTCGCTACCGATGTTTCAAGTCAGTGCTGCAGCCCTCACAGAAAAATCTGTTACCAATTCGTCGACTACAGAGGAAGGGAAAGCTTGATGAGCTCAGGGCGTGAGATCGACCATAAGACCACTGCACTACACTGCCACTGCAGGTACCTATAACCCTTGCGCTACATGCTCTTTAACAAACCTAAAAGCAGTAAAAACTCTAACTAATATTTAGTTATTTTTGTGACTTGCGACAACATATTCTTTGTATCCCATCATTTCTTCTATTCAATCCGTTGTCTCGCTTTGGTCATCTACATAGGTGTTAGGCCTTGCATGTGGGTTTGGCTGTTGTTTAAGGACTTTTTGTTCTTCATGAACACTTTTTATCCTAGGATAGTTCTGCTAAATCATTTTCAGGTTTTCCCATCAGAGGTAGTCGTCAGCTTCTTATGGATCAGAGAAAACTTTTCGCACGAAAGTTTGACGCCGATTCACCCACTACGAAAACGCTATGAGCCTCGTTAGCCTAGAGGACGAAGTCGAACCAGTGCGTACAATGTGATTAACGTGAGACATCCTTAACCACTGTGCTGCTACACCTTGAAAGGTGTACTTTACGCCCTTTGGCGCTATTACAGTATAAAAGGAACTGAAAAGATAAATAAAAAAACCTTTATATGTGATGCTTTGTGATGCAACAGTTAATCGTCGTAAGGCCACTTCTGTAGTGCTACCAATCTAAAAGCAATGGAAAGAGTACATCCTCTCTCTTCCTAAGCCAATGTAGTCCGAGTTAAAAGTGATAAAGGTGAAAAACTAACTCACGTCAACAATAACGGAAATCGCCAACAATCCTCGTGGTTGTGTAACTGCTTGGCTATAGTTTGCGTACAAATCGATATTGTAAGCTAACAATTGGACCTATGAAAATTGATAAATGGAGTACGAGGAGTGCAAGTGAACTCGTCCCAATATACTTTACCTCAGCTGGAAATCGAACACGATCAACCGTGTGCTCAGAACCTCTTTCACCGTCCGGTTGACCGAAGTGTATAGAAATCTGAAAGTTTTCATAAATTTACAAAAATGGCGTAGTACTATAGCAGCAAGGAATAATTGTAATAGTCAATATTTCAACCTGCCAACGCTTTACCACCTCATCGTGGCTGGTAGGTATTCCTGGGTGTCGGGTGCGATGACTAGCAATGGAATTCATCTCCCCGGTAGGATCTCCCATGCGTGGGGAGTCTGACGTTTCCATAAGGGTATCTAGCTAAGAGTAAAGCAATACCAGGATCAACCATCATTTTAGTGGTACCAAGCCGCATAGTGTCAAATCGCCCTTTGATCCACAAGGATTGCGACTGCCTGTGGTGGTGAAGATCTAAGGCAGATTTTGGTCAGGTTAACCTCGGGATTCCAGGAAACCACAACGGCTTAACCAGCAAATCTTCGAAAAGTGGAGATTATGCTGGAGCCCGCACAACCAGTGAGGGCGGGCCATTCAAGTATCAAGTAAGTAATATTTCAACACCGAATTCTTTTTGGCCTTGGTATGATTAACCAACATGTATTCTTTTACTGATAATGGTTGGAGCATCAACTCCGATCATTGAATCTGATTGGGACGAAGACGAAACGTTAGCAAAATAAAGTTATTTATCAACCTCGTGTAGCTGATCTATAAAAGAATACATGTAATCGCCAATTTTACCTGATGAAGTCGATATCTGTACGGTAGCGCTGGTCCACCAGTGATGTTCACCGATGTTCTAGACAGTGCATCGTCAATAGTGATTATTGGTAATTGACCAATATTTTCGAATGTTGCTTCCACCTAAAGTACCAGCAGAGAACTTATCTAACATAAAATCAATGTTGGTTTATCAAGCAATAAGATATATTGCTTAATGCTTTCACTGAGCATATAACGTTGACGCTAACATCAGGTGTACTCAGGGCGAGTGCCCAAACGGCTGACAGTTTTTGACGCATCGTGCTCCCTCGGTGCTGTCCTGATTGTCTGCACGCTCGATTTTCGCTGAATCGCGTCGAGTGTACAACCTACGAGATCCAGAGCATTGTAACGAGCGGTGGTGGTTGCCACTTGCCATAATCAGTACTCCTAGGTCGACCGGAAAGGTCACGACCTACGTGCCTCGAACATGGTGCCGCCGTGATATTCATCTACACAGACCAACAACGATGTTCGTTCATTGGAAAATGGAATACAGCTATATAACAGCACATGTCAACAAAAAAATGGCATATTCCAACCAAACGTAATGTTGAGATTACCGAAGAATATAAGATTAGAGCAAATAAGATATATTGTTGATCCAACATTGTATAATGAGCGCAGTGGGACAGCTCTCCTAGAGCGTCTCAGGTCTTGATCACAAACAATCGCGGGTCATTGTTGGTCGCAGGTAGATTTTTCGACAAAAGCTCTAGCCTCTTTTGGCACCGGAATACCAACTACTTCAAGGAAATGGAGGGCCTTGCTGGTCTTTGGCGAAACTGAACTATGAACATTACGTTTATTCTAAGGCACTAGGCCCTTTAACTCCCGTGCTTTTCATAATAAGGCACACAACAAAAAATAACGAAAACAATAGTTTAAAACAAACAATAAAACAATAATAATTATTATCACTAACGAGCACGTCGTCAACCGATAATTCTTCTTCAGCTGTCCGTCTCCTCGAATGAGGCACACTCATTCAGTGGTGCCCTTTTATACACGATGCTGATGGTGGATATAATGATAATGTCCGTTGATAACTATTTGTTTTACCATTTTATTTTTTTATTTTTATTTTTTTTCTTTTATTT
This sequence comes from Angiostrongylus cantonensis, assembly GCA_009735665.1. Classification (NCBI taxonomy): domain Eukaryota; kingdom Metazoa; phylum Nematoda; class Chromadorea; order Rhabditida; family Metastrongylidae; genus Angiostrongylus; species Angiostrongylus cantonensis. The sequence goes on along the minus strand of MQTX01000172.1, from coordinate 586,460 downwards.
TCCAACAACGATGTTCGTTCATTGGAAAATGGAATACAGCTATATAACAGCACATGTCAACAAAAAAATGGCATATTCCAACCAAACGTAATGTTGAGATTACCGAAGAATATAAGATTAGAGCAAATAAGATATATTGTTGATCCAACATCACATACTGTGAGGATCCCGCTTATACTTCATTCTGTTCGTTTCGTCACATCCATCATCCACGATTGTTTTCGGATTTGCGTGTGGTTTCGACTACCAGTTGAGGACTTCCACCTCGTTAACAATATCCTTGTATAATGAACGCAGTGGGACAGCTCTCCTAGAGCGTCTCAGGTCTTGATCACAAACAATCGCGGGTCATTGTTGGTCGCAGGTAGATTTTTCGACAAAAGGTCTAGCCTCCTTTGGCACCGGAATACCAACTACTTCAAGGAAATGGAAGGCCTTGCTGGTCTTTGGCGAAAGTGAACTATGAACATTACGTTTATTCTAAGGCACTAGGCCCTTTAACTCCCGTGCTTTTCATAATAAGGCACACAACAAAAAATAACGAAAACAATAGTTTAAAACAAACAATAAAACAATAGTAATTATTATCACTAACGAGCACGTCGTCAACCGATAATCGTCCTAGATGCGGGTCGAAGAGCAGTTGAGCTGGATCGATGTTTACAGGGCTTTGCATCTGACCGGCAGTACACATTCGCCAGTCACGATTCACCAAACCCCAGAAATCCGGTCCTACAACACACGGGTAGATACACGCGGTCATCAGCCACGGCAACATCTGAAGATGGCAACAGTAGTAATGTAATGCTGATGTTTCAGTGGCTCTCTTAGAACAGTTTTCCTTACGAGCTAGCACAAGCAACACCATTGACATCTCAACGAAAACAACCAGTTAGATATTTCTTTAAACTTAGAAAGACGCCTTTTCCTTTCATGAATGAAAAATCTTTGCGAAATTTCGTACACTCATAAAGAAATTATGGATATCGTCACTTGTTCTATTTACTAGGTTACTACCAGCCATTGAACTTAGACAATTAGATTTCTTAATTAATGTATATAAAGTTAAATAAGTAATGAGAAAAAAATAATGAACAAGCCTACAGATTATCTTCTATTGAATACTGTGAAGTACCATCCGAGATCTGAGCATATTCATTCAAAAGCGAAACCATAAGATTGATTGTGAAAAAAGGGTGAAGGTTAAAGCCCTCCACGTTGGTCAATCTCTGAGGGATGCGTCATGCATTCTATTTCATTAAGCATCATTTGGAGGTGATTGAATGCATATCTGACCTTTACAATGAGTGGCGGTGGCCTACCGACAATGTATCGAGCCAGTTCTACTATCATCCCAGGCAAATCTGGTATCAGTTTGCCGACCCCGAGGGATGGAAAGTTTGGTGGATCGCGGGCGCGGGGATCGATTCCATGTGTGCGTTGCAGGGCACCTCTGACCACTACGCCACACGCGCCCCATTGTCTGTTGTGAAGCCGAAGAAAATTGACAGACTCTTAAACATATCATCGTCCTAACGTCCTAAAACACCGATATCTGGAATTTTAAGACTTTAGTTATAAAATTCAACAAATAAGAGAGAAAAATCGCTAGTGATTGGAAGTCCTAAATCTAAATATATGGTATCGCAAAGCAATACTCGAGTATTACTTCCACTCGATACTACTCGAGTGAGCAATAATATATCACTCACCTTATCGTAAATATATTACTAGCGAAGTAGTACTGTTTACATGTGCTACACCAAAGGTCTCAAAAATTGGATCAACCAAAATCGTGGCGAAAATCATCAGTTCAGAAAATCATGATCACTAGGAAGACTTTCATCGCCAATTAGCTGAACTGATGACTGTTCATGTCTAGCTGTTGAACCCTATTATGCTAAACGGGACAATGATACTCGAGGCCTCTGCTTACAGTACCATTCAATCATTGTCATCCTGGCGACAAATCGACAAGTCAAAACGATGAACGGTTTTGTCAAAAAACTGATTACTTATTGAATATAAAGAAACAGATTCTATACAGCATGCCCAGAGTTCCTTCTGTGGACGTTTTTCCTTAAGAAAATTTAAACGAAAAACTAAAGATAGCCACGATTACAAGACTACAATCACGCTGAATGTGTAGGAATAGACCACAAAGGAAAAAATAAGAAAAGTTGATTAGTGACGAGGAAAGGAAGCTTCAAAGAATGAAAACTCCAAGGCTATCAGTAATGAAGCAGATTTTTGCTCGAAAAGTCAATATTTTCAAATCTGAGAAACTGGTGTAGCTTCTTAGGCATCGGACTAATTTGTTTAATGCAAGAGTCGAAGCTTTTCCCCTTTTCCTTTCCACATTATTCTAAGAAAATCAGGTTGCTTCCACTGCCAAGAAAAACGACACATTGTTCAACGAAGTAACGAAACGAAAGAAAAATATGATAAACTACTTAAAGGGTAGTAGCGCGTTCCTTCCCCACCGTAGACACCTGCGGTCCGGATTTTTGCAAATATCTCAGCACCATTCCGATTCTATTTCGCATCATACCCTGCCATCAAAAAGAGTGATAATAAGTTGAAAACAGTAAAAATAATGAACTACTTATTTGTCAAAAAGAGGGACTTCATGGAAAAAGGAAAGCACTTCGTTAAGACACAAAGCAAATTATGTCTAAAGGCAGAATGATGTAGAAGTTGGAAGTTGAGCCGTCGAGAAAACAAACACAATGACGAAAACATCTCTGCTTTAAAGCACTTATGAAGAAATTCTGCAGAATACATTGTATTGTATTCTATTCTGTATCCAACATTGTATTCTACGAGTCAATTCGGCCAAAAGCCTGCAATCAAGTGAGAGGGAAGTATATGGGAGGCGGTTAGGAGTCGCCTCCAACAAATAAGCTCCATATCCACTCTGGGAGAGCCTGGCAAGCTACCCGTGAGTATAACCAGCCCCCACGTTCAGAGCCCAGCAAGCTATACGTGGGTATTAAATATGCTAAACACAGTAAAAAAAAACGGGCCTCATTCCCCTGACCCCGAAAGAGCCCCCAATTTCGCAGCGTTTGGTAGGACGAGTACGGAGAGGCTGCTAAAATCTCAGGGCCAACGGAAGCTGCCTGGATCAAGAACTATGGTGACGATCTGTACCTACAACGCACGTACACTTGCATCCGAGTCCTCGATAGAGGACTCGCACGAGCTGCAGGCAACCGCGAACTAACGTCCGAGCTTAGTACTCGACGATCAACGGTACTACAGGTGATACAGGTGATGAAGAAATTCTTTACAGAAACTTGGTCGCTACGTAAGCAGGATGAAAGATCACTCAGCGTTATCGAACGCTCGGTCGAAAGGACGATGCTAGGAGTATCCCGTTTCGCACAAGTAAGGGATGGGATCCGAAGCTCCGACCTACGTCAACGATCAAAAATCGAAGGTGCCGTTCTATACGCCAAACAGTCGAAGATAAGGTGGGCCGGACACGTAATGCGTATGAATGATAACCGATGGACAAGGGCTGTTAGTGACTGGATTCCTCGGGATGTCAAACGTACTGCAGGAAGACCACCGACCCGATGGTCAGAGTTCTTCACAAAAAGCCTAGAAGAAAGATATGATGCTCGACGAGTCCCTAAAGCGAGGAGAACCCATTGGGCTACTCTTGCCCGCGATAGGGAAAAATGGAGGATTTACTGGCGCCCGCTCGAGTCACTCGACGATCAACGGGACTACAGGTGATACAGGTGATGAAGAAATTCTTTTGCACAAATAAAGCCAAGAATATCACTTTTCCATCATGTTTTTAAAAGAAATCGGCATTTACCCGTTTCCATTATCTTTTAAAAAATTTCGAAAACTCGGAAAAAAGAAACATTAAATCCCAGGAGAGAGATTAAGAGACCCCAATTTTCTTCGGACATCTCCAAAATTAACGTTTCGTAATCGACTTCTTTTCAGAGATTGTCACCGGTCGTTACAGTATTCGCCTGAAGACGTCAAAGAACACGAAACAGTATCCGATCAAAGAAATGTTTAGGATAATTGATTTAATAGGAAAAAGTACACAGAGATAGCTGAACAATTTACGGTGTCATTTTTTTCTATGAGTATTAGTTAACTGGAAACGGCCGGCTATGAAACTAGTGACAAATTGTCAACATATCGTCGTTAATAGAGATGCACGTCTTTCTTTGATAGAAAAAATCTCAAAATTAGGTTTAATTTCTCGAGTTTCATGCTTTCGAGTCATGTGATAAACTCTATGAAACTTTCCATGAATTTTTTAATTTATATGGAGAAAAAGGCAAATTTCAACCTTTTCTTAAGCCTAATTATTTTAGTTAAATATTTATATCCTACCTTTTCAGAAAACTGAAAAAGAACTGGGTTAATAATCTGAGATATGTTTTTAGTTAATTAAAAAGATTATCCCAAAAAGCCACAAATTTGACAAGACGTGTAGTTATGGTTCTTTTTAAACCAATTTCTTCGTTAATATGTGAAAACACGTTTAAGTTTTGTCCATAAAATATAGAAAGTCGTATGAATAGAACTTAAGGGAAAGAATCAGTTTTAGTACGCAATGTTGAAAATGCCCAAGCGAATGGATGTCAGTGCATAAGCGCGAAGTACATAATATGAATTCCACAGGCTGCTGCAGTTGATGATTGCGGATTCGTCGACGGAAACGCCAGCTATTAAGTGGTGGTCGTTGGAATACGAGATACGAACGAAACCTTCCTTTAGTGAATTATTCAGAATGCTTCATCGAGGACACCACCAACATCGACCACGCCGTACTCATCTTCTTCTTTGGACTTGATCGCATGGCTTTACGTCGTTGAACTAACGAGGGATTTGAGTAGAATGCAAATCAAGGGCCTCAGCAGTGAAGTGGAGAACACGTGAGCCCCGCAAAAAGTGGTCGCGGGTGCGAATCTGGTCTAGAATGTAGGCGTTGCAAATATCTTAGTACCATTATGGTTGCATTTCATGTAATACCTTGCCGTGAAAAAATTGTAAACAGGAAATAAAAACTGATCATATCAGTTAATTTCTTGATAACAAACTCTTCCTTAACGTTGACATGGATAAACTTGTTACATTTACAAGCTTACACGTGGTTTCTTAAAGTCACCTACTGTGCTCAATATCTCTGCAATTTTGCATTCGGTTAAAATTCGGCAACGGTTAAAATTGGATGTGCATAGAACTTATATTTGTAATGTATGAGTTTTCATGGATTCATCAGGTCATTTTACTTCTATAAGAAATGACAGCATATGAAAGCAAAACCGCGTCTGCCACTATTATGCTGGCTGATGCCAGAGATCTGTTTTTTTTCCTATAAATGAACAATTCACCTTAAGACCTAATCAGCAGCCTCCTCAACGGTGTTCTATTGAATAAACAATCTAACCACTCTATTTCTTCTGGTAGTGCCTTCGCTCACTCTCTATATGACTTTCGTTTAGCTTCTAACATCTAAATTTTGAACTAATTTATCAATATTTATCGCCAGAACTACTTAGGGAAAGGAGAACGAAGCCCTCAATATTTTCTTTCAAACGCTAAACCGGTTTCTCTGTAGTTCTCATTTAGACATTCAAACGATGTTTTCCATTAACCTTTCTTTCCTTATAAATAATTAGCCCAAATTTTTGTGCACTTAAAAAAATAGTGGATTATAATGTTATGACAGATGGAAGTGGAAGGGAAGAGAGCAAATAACCCAAGAAATTAATTTTGGCCATATAAGGCAAAACAATACAAGTAAAAATCATGGGCACATGTAGCGCAGTGGTTAGAGATGCTTTGCAAATACATTGTGGCCTTTTGTATTAAGCAATTTCATACTTCTGGCTAACCAAGCACTCTAATCTTCAAAAACTAGTGCAGGAGGATAACACACTCACATGAAACATCGATAAGTCGTTGTACAGGCCGCATATGCATTCAGTCACCTCTACGATGATGCGAATTGGGTTGTAGGCATGACAGGTGTCTAAAGCGTTGGTCGACGCCAAATACTTTCACTTTCATAATATCAAATAACAGAATAAGAAGAGTCTATTAGTTAATGAAGAGGTGATATCCGGAGATTCTGCTTAATTGATGGCCATCTAAATGATAGCAAAACAGGATGCACGACGTAAAGAGATTTGCCCAGCTCTAATTGATAGACCAACGGCTCAAAAAGACTTCAGTAGAAATAAAAATCACACTAGCACAGTGAAAGTGTGGATGTGATGCAATACAAAGGAACGATTTTTTTAATCAAGATGAAAGGACTAGGGCAATGGAAGTGGTTAATCAGTGAAGGATTAGCCATTTAATCGACTTCGAAAAGCATCGTAGAGATGCTTGAATGCATATTTAACTCATGCAGTGACTTGTGGTGGCCTACCGATGCATAAAGTCAGAGCCAAAGAGAAAGGGGCTTAGTTGGTCCTAAACGCAGGACACCTTGAACCACTGAGCTACAAGCGTCCTTAGATTAATGACAGACGACGAAAAGAAGATGGTGAAAAGAGCACGAAAGCTTTCTAAGAAGTTCTTTTGCATTAATACAGGAAAAAACACAAAAGCACGAAAAATTGCAAATTTTTTATAATTGGTTTTTGGTTAAAAAGATGTATAAAATGTTAGGTAGTTCCAGATGATTTAAAGACAACGAATAAATGTACAGGAAAAAACACAAAAGCACGAAAAATTGCAAATTTTTTATAATTGGTTTTTGGTTAAAAAGATGTATAAAATGTTCTGTTAGGTAGTTCCAGATGATTTAAAAACAACGAATAAATATAATCTCTGATTTTGTCTAGGTGGAATTAACAACGATTCCCATAAATATCCATCAAAAAAAAGAAAAATATAAATAAAATGTAAAATCGATAGCTTATCCTATTATAAAACACGATAACATCTTGAAAAGATTTGCTATAAGTCAAAAATTCCGCTCATGATAAGTGACAGTATGACCCAGGGCCCTACCGTATATTAGGACAAATTTGGTGATGCAGAAGTACTGCAGTAAAAGGAATCCAGCGTCGTACATTTGAATAAACGAAATTGTCCATTAAAACAGAACATTTGTAATTGTTCTAAATGAGCTCATCTCATAGTAAAACAGAACAGCAGCGCTCAGTTTTGAAACGAATGGAAGATCGTGGAAAGAATCGCAATCATTCACTTCGTAACAGTTTCTATAAAAAAGGATGGTGTTCGAAATCTTAACCTAGCATTTTGGAGCAGTTTCCAACGAAGGAGATTCTAATGGAAACCTGAATCTATCAGATGGGAGCAGTTTCCATGTAACGTTTGGGTGGGGAGTTGTCTCTAATGTGATTCATCATCTAGTCGCTTTTGCATCGATAAGCCTTCTATTTCGAACTCATTAGCGGTCTTTGAGAATGCGAAAATATTGTTTTGAAGCTTTAAAAGGAATAATTTATCGTATTCAAATAGACCTCCTTTATAGAATCTGATATGTTCCTTAAACAAGAAAATTCGGAACTCTTCATAAACGATGAATTCGAGTCATACGAGGTTCTACTTTGAACTCCAAGGACAAAGAACACCCGAGTCTTCCTGCATTAACGTATGTGCCAGGAACCTGGTCTCTGCGTAGGCACGATGAATGGCCAACCAGCGTTATTGAATGTACATCTGGAAAGGCGATGCTACAAGTTTCCCGTGCCACGTAAATGAGAGAAGAAATCCGAAGCTCCGATCTACGCCAGCGATCAAAAATCGAAATCGCTGTTCTATACGCCAATCTGTCTAAAATAATGCGAGCGGACACGTATTGCGTATTAAAGGCAACCAATGAACAAAAGCCGTTAGCGACTGGATTAGTCGGGATATCAAATGTACTTTAGAACGACCGCCGACTCGATGGTCAGAGTTCGTCATGGAAACCCTAGAAGAAAGGTATGATGCTTAAAGACTTCCTAGATCGAGCAGAACTCACTGGAATACTCTTTGACGCGACAGAGAGAAGAGGAGGATTTACTGGGGCACTCGCTCCGGTAACTCGACGTTCAACGGGACAGGTGAAGAGGTTCTACACTGAGCCTTAGCCCTAGAATTGCGTCTTTCCTCGGAATATCTCTAAATGGAAACGCGGTAATAGCATATCTCACAAAGTATTTATACGTTAGCTACTTTGTAACCTTTAACACAATATTCCTTCTGTATATAACAAATACGGCGCGTGTGGCACAGTGGTTGGAGGCGCCACTGCGACACACACGTGGAATCGAACAAAGATCCAATGGCCCATTAAGCCCCTTATCCCTCCGGGGTCGGCAAATTGGCGCCAAACTTGTCTTTGGAAATAGCCACAGGCTCGTTACATTGGTAGGCCATCACGTGTCATTGTAAACGCCAGATATGCATTCAGTCACCTCCAACGATATTTAATGAAGTGGAATGCATAGCGCATCCTCAGGGATTGATCAACACCTGGAGCTTTATCCTTTTACCCTTTTATTTAACTAGTACAGCTAAAATAAGTTCCATAAAAAATGCTGCTTAAAAATCCACGAATAAAAAAAGCCATATTTTTAGGACGTTTATAGAACAATTACTAATTCTTTCATACTATTTTAAAATTCAATTGTTAGCAAAACCTGGAGATCTGTGGAAATTTCTGAAAGATGCAGAACCGCTTGGATAAATCCAAGATGGTTGACATGTCCACTGCTACCTCATATGTCTCAACCGCAAAGGTGGTAGATAAATTCGAATATTGGAATAGTAGATTTAAAAAGTATTTTTTGCATAAAATCCATTAATGCTTAATGCGCAGAAGAAGATTGGTGGAAGATGCTATGGCATACACGCATGGTCTCTGGTTTGACCTCGGACCGGACTGCTAAGCCTCCCATCATTCTGGGGTCGGTAAATTGGTACGAAATTTGTCTGCTAAAGACTTTGACGTTCCGTAAAATATGGCAGGTAACTGTAGTGAAGGATAGGAGAGGCTTTGCCAGAGCCTTCATAGTATTCCAGAAAGAATGCATTCAAATGAAGAATAAAAAGCGGCCACAGACATTCATGAGGAAGATAAGGTTCCCATGTAATGGCCCAATCCTAAGATCCGGCGAATTTGGTATAAACAAAAGAAAAAGTGCTTGGACCTTTAGAATAGGTAGAGGATTGTTATTTAAAAGTAAAAAATCTCTTTTATATCTCATGCAAGTGAAAGTTTATTGTGCAAAACCCACTAGAAAACCACGGAGCAAGCTCAGCGAGTCGAAGATATGGAAGACCTCTAATTAGTTAAACTTCAAACGGAAGACCTTCAATCTCTTAGTAATTAACACGCTAGTTCAGGTCTAATGTTTCCTGTCTCAGAATTTTTTAAAACCGACTAAAATAGAAGAAAATATGCAATTGAATTCGTAGACTATTGTTATGTGGAATATTAAACAACGCAGGAATTCGAAGGACTCAGTGATGTCTCTTTTCAACCGAAATTTACAGAAAATAATCAATTGGAACATAATTGTTCTAAAAGTTCGTAGCGAAGAACTGCTGAAAAGTCTGTAATAACGCGAGTACAAAAATAATCCTTTAAAAATTCTGGTATCGTTAAGCTTAAATTTGAGTTTTTCAAAGCTTCGAAAAAAAAAAGACTGAGAGGGTTAGATCGGAGTGATCCTTCCCAAAAGGAACACGATATAACCACAATTTGTGAAACTCCGCACCGCTGGTGTCTGCGATGGGGACCGAACGCGCTATTACTCTCTTGGGGAGCTAACGTGCTCACCACACACCGTGCGAGTCCTTCGTTTCGCATGACTCTCAGCCGCCTCATTAACCTACTGGCGCTCTCTGTAATCACCCATCAACGAGATTGATATGTGGAGCACAAATCAGCATGAATCCAGTGAAGCTGAAGCTGTGGTATAAATCACAATGTCGTCAATTTTTATTTACTGCATGCTAATTTTTTAATGGGAGGCTATTATGTACATTGTAACTACAGCACCCAGGAACGACTTCCTAATAACCTCAGCATTGGATTATGAATTCGTCGTTTTCTCTGTCGGCAGTCACGAGGTTGTTAAAGAGAATACATTTACTTCCACACAATAATACACATACAACACAATCGCAACTGACGTTTCGGCAGTATCGCCTTCTTCAGAGCCGCTTTTTTCACCTGCCTTCCATCGAGGAGGAAGAGCCGCTCAGAGACGCGTATGGTTGACGACTCTGAAGAAGGCGATTCTGTCGAAACGACGGCTACGATTGTGTTGTATGTGTGTTATTGTATGGAAGTAAACGTATGATGTTTAACAACCTCGCCACTATGGTTATATTTCACATAACACCCCGCCATTAAAAAATTAGTAGGAAGTAAGCAAAAGGTGACGACATTGCGATACACAACATAATAAAAAAAGCAAAAATAGATATAAACATATAAAATCGGACGACTACGGTATAACATTAAAATAATCAATTAGTAGGAAGTAAGCAAAAGGTGACGACATTGCGATACACAACATAATAAAAAAAGCAAAAATAGATATAAACATAAAATCGGACGACTACGGTATAACATTAAAATAATTGATTTTATAACGATATCGGAAAAAAGATGTTTGCAAAGTAACATGTAAAAATTAATGTGAGTGCCAAGGTTAAAACACTTAGAAAAAAGATGCATAGGTTCGATTTAAGTAATCTCCGAGAACATTCTTTCCTCAAAGAAATCCTGAGCAAAATCTTCGAAAAAATACAACAATTCTCTTATCATTATGCTGACTAAACGATTTCGAAGAGAAGGATGATCGAAATAGAGAAATATGGAGAAAAACAGGAGATGAAAATGACACTGTACTAGTATTTTTGGATAAGGGAAAATATTTTTCGAAGATATAGTAAGGAGATTTTTCGCTCTAATGTTCTCCCAAGTGGATCTTAATCCGCTATGCTATAAGAGTGCAAAGAGGCGACGAGCGCTCTTCGTCTTCGGTTATTAATGAGGCTCGTTGTGGATTCTCTTGAACACCCCTAAAGAGGGAATGTCGTAGATTTACATACGAATCACGAGAAGATTCCATGAATAATCGTGTAGAGAACCATCTGAATGGCATGGATTCAGCATAAATCCGACATAATAAGCAGCTCTGTATGTAAGCTAGGCGGGCGAATTTTATTTCAATCACCACCACCACTACCACCACCACCACCACCAACAACGACAACAACAACAACAACAACAACAACAACAACGGAACCAACAGAAACAGTGAGAGCAAGAGAAACAAATCCGCGCGCTGGATGCGTTGAGTGTATTGTTCATTTGATAAATAACATACTATGCATACTGATATTCATTTATTCTATCAACTCAGGTGCCTCTACCGAGTGGTTAAAGGTTATCCAAAATGCACATGGTCGTTGGTTGCATCACACGCCTTGGGCCAATCAAGTTCAACCTGCCACGAACGCCGGCATATTCGTAGCACCAGACCTCTAAGGGGTGATGAAAAACCCATATTTGATGCATCGTTAGAACATCGGAACTAACTCTACAAGCCAAGGATGCATTCAGTCACCACTACATAGCTTTTCGAGTCGTATGAATAGCGTTTGCGTAAATCGAAGCCAAGCATCCTTTCATTTTCTTTTCATTCTATTTTCAATTAAGTGTATCCCTTATCAAAAATCATATTTTCTAAAATACCTGAGACACCTTAGCTAAAGTGATATTACACTTATTAATGGTACGCCATGAATGGTAACGCGTAGAAGATGTTCTGGCGAAAGCTACATGCTAAAGTGATATTACACTTATTAATGGTACGCCATGAATGGTAAGGCGTAGAAGATGTTCTGGCGAAAGCTACACGAAGGTGCAATATTAACTTGTCGTCGCGAATAGTATTTCCCAGTCCATCTGAAAATTGAGCAGTTTAGGCAATCCTTTAAGAGAGCCATAAGTTGCTGGATTTACATCCATGAATTTTTATTTTCCTTCATGTTCAACGAGATCGCTACCGATTCCTTTAGATCTGCCCTTCTTAAGCATCGCTTCCTCGCTGCACTTATTTCATCGCTAACGGAGGGCAAGATAAACGAGACCTTGTTTTGGCGAAACCGTTCGTTTTGGAGAGTCGCTCTCTTGATGATTTTAAACCTGCAGCCTTTGCCACGCTGACCCATTGCTTGTTTAGCCTTCGGTATTGATGTTTGTGTTCCATGTTTGTTTGTAATGTGAGAGCGACTGGCACCATGCGGAGACGAATATATTGGCGAAACAGGCAGACTTTTATGTATCCGCATAAAAGAACACCTTGATGGCAAACAAACAGCAAGACAAGGCACTCCACTAGGCTCGCGTAGGATATAAAAGCATAGCGGAGACGATTTTGATATAAAAGTCGCTATCCTCGCACGGGATACTAAAACACCAATGCGCGAACTCCTCGAGGCTTTTTGGATAAATGCCAAAAATCCCAGGGAGGAATGCCTCGGGATCACGCGTGATCTTGCCCTTTGCCTTCGTATCGATCGTTGACAGGGGGTGCTGCAGTCGTCAACCATATTCGACTCTGCCGAAACGTCAGCTTCGATTGTGTTGTATGTGTGTTATTGTATTTAAGTAACCGCATGCTCTTTAACAACTTGCTGAGAGAGAAAACGACGAATTCTTCACGGCTGGTCTGCCTTTTAGTAGAACTTGACAAAGCAAGTAAATCTGCTTTGAAGATTGCGATTTTTGCCGAAACGTTAACCACTGCGGAATAACTTGTTGTTTTAACAGTCTCAAATCAGGTGGTCAAAAACATATTGAATTACCGCTCAGATTTTCATCTTTCTGTTTGTGCTGTTGAAGTGTTTGACCTAGTAAGTTGCGTGTTAGTGTACCCTTCCAGGCTCTGAAGAAGGCGATTCTGCCGAAACGTCAGCTTCGATTGTGTTGTATGTGTGTTATTGTATGTAAGTAACCGCATGCTGTTTAACAACTTGCTGAGAGAGAAAAAGGCTTGGTGAGCCTCGGGCGCTGGGATCGATTCCACGTGTATGTCGCAGTGGCCCCTCCAACCTTTCTGATTTAGCAATGTTTTTATTAAATGATTAAACTAAAACTACATTGATAAACAGGTCTATTTTGTTAACAGTTTTCTTTGTATTCTTGTTGAGCAAACGCGAGGTGTTATTATTATTCTTTATTCACAAATAAGCTGACGTTTCGGCGAACTTCGCCTTCTTCAGAGCCTGGAAAGGTCAAGTTGACAGCAATCTACTCGGTCAAAAGCCACCATAACCAAACAAAGAAAACGCTAAACCAAGATTTCAACCACAATGAACACAACTTTGCGCACCCACCGCTTTCTATGAGGCTTCCACTGAGTATGTCTAGTGGAGAACATACTAGAATAAAAGAACAAGAATACAAAGAATTACTTGATCAATGCCGAGGTTAATAGAAAGTCGGTCGTGGAAGTTACAGTTTTCTTTTTTTGAACGGCTATCGACAATTGATTCGAGTCATTCTGGACCCGAAATTTTTGCGAATACTGGTTATTCGTGCCCGAGTTAGAGAAAAGCCAGACTTTTGAAATCAATAGTTTACATTGAAAGGCCTAGCAAAGATCAGTTGGAGGCAGAAGTTGGCTCTTTGTTCAATGCATGACATTCATCCAAATTTATCTAACCGAAATGTATTAATGGGTGGTCTAGTTACAAGTAGGGGCATAGGATCGATACAGATCGCTAGTAGTAGGGTGTGAGTGTTGATGCAACCTAGCTATTATACAGTATCTGACTGCAGTCGGACCACTACCCAGCGTCAATTATTTCTTTCAATGGGTGAATTCTATGTTCTCTTACTTTCTAATGAAATGTTCCGTATAGATCCGAAAAAAAAAACTCCAGCAGAGAATAAAGGTAAAAGTCCCAAGAACCGTTTAAGATTTATCTCACGGTCCAACAGTGAAAGAGGATAAGTTACAAGAAAAGGAAGAGTGGAAGAATAAGAAGAGAAAAGGCAGCGTTTAAATAAGAGGACAGAATGTGAGAGCATGGAAAGGGTGAAAAAATCGTGAAAGCAAAAGAATGTTGCGTCTTTGACAAGAAGATTTTAAGTAGATCGGGATAGCAGAGCTTTTTCTCGTTTCGACAGTCGTTCATTATAGAACATAGATCTGCTCTATTCGATAAAGATATCTATTGATTTGAAATAACTACAATTTTTTTTAGTAAAAATGTTACTCAATCTCCCGTCGAACCACATCGCTGTTACATCCCACCGTTACGTAGGCAAGACTATAAGCTTAGGAACTTTAACACATTCCCAATCAACAGTAATCTTTGAAATCCTAAAAGATACTAAAAAAATCTAATCATTGAAATGCAGTCTGTTCAGCGAAGGTTTCAATGAGCAGAAGATTAAATCCTTCGGCGTAGTGGTATGGGTGCACTATACATTCGATGACACTAAGGGTGCACTATACATTCGATGACACTAAGCCTAAAAAAATCTAATCATTGAAATGCAGTCTGTTCAGCGAAGGTTTTAATGAGCAGAAGATTAAATCCTTCGGCGTAGTGGTATCTTCTAAGGGTGCACTATACATTCGATGACACTAAGCATTATGAACGTGATTGGATGAATATTTGGCGGCCAAAGCTAGAGCTACTAGAGATCTATCAATGTATCGTATCAGTGTCCTAATCTTTTCAGAAAAGTTTGGTGCTAGTTTACAGACCTAGGAGGAGTGAAGTGCTCAATTTGGACGAAACGCTGGATCGAAGAAGCGACCGTTTGTGTATTGAAAAGTACCTAAAACTACAGCATCCGGTGTAACAGACAGCGAATCAGAAAATCACTATGTCCTACCCATATAGCAGATTCCTGCCTTGTTGTAGGCCCTCACTGAAATGGTCAAAATTTCGAATTCATGGCATGAACGCCATTTTCGATGAGTTTGTTGTCGATTAACTTAATTATTCGTAAGACACAATCGATTCGGTGGCCAAGAGACGAAGACGAAAACATTTCTTTGGCTTCAACTCCAAATGAATTAATTTTTCCTATAGAGAAAACAATCTCCAATCCTGAAGAGTGGCAAGAAAAGTAATCGAAATAACACAACAGCTAAGCTTGAAAGTGGAATATAGTTGGTGCCTTTTTGAAGAAAAAAGTGCTTAGATGTTCTCTTTGATGATCACCATACTGCAGGTTGATTAAGAGTAAAGCCGAAAGGTTTAGGAGCGGTGAAAAATCCTATAATTAGGTACAAAATCTGTCTCACTTCTCCTTTTTTTCAAATGAGCCTTTGAAAGAGTTTTATTCTAGAAGATTCCCTAATTTCTTCTTGTTCCCTTCTTAATAAATATGCCAAGTAAACTTTCCTTCAAGAAATCCACTTCTAGCTTATATAGATGTTATTCTGCCCTTGTAGATTTTAACATGTTCCCACCGTTGAGATTCGCATTGATGAGAATTTTTTCTATTTTGAGAACGCGAACTCATCCGAAATGACAAGCTTGGATTGCGCCAATTAATTAATAATTTTAAGATTTGGCTAATAAGAAGATAAATTAGCCGTTACCATATTGGAGACAACGATTTATTAGCTTCTTCATTCAATAAAGAATTCGCATGGAAGACCAGTTGAACTGCCAGATTTTCAAACGATTTTTAAAGCATAAAAGTGAAACACAGTAGTTTTCAAATGGATACGGAAAGCTAGAAACCCAAATGGTGGACGGTCATCACGATTCAGTGTCATGAAAACTGAGTTCTACTGCTACTCACTAGAGTAGAGCCAGCAAACTCTACAATTCCTCCCAACGGTTTATCGCCTCATCGAAGCTGGAAGGTGTTGCTGGGTGTCCGGACTGCGATGTACAGCAGGGGGATTCCCTCTCCCCTAGCAGAGTCTCTTAAGATGAGAAGAAGTCCAGTGTTTTCATCAGGAAGCTTAGCTAAGAGTAAACCAATACTAAGATCCACTACCATCCTAGTATCAAATTAGTCGTATGGTGGCAAATTTCCGTCTGTTCCACTTCTGAGGGCGGCGACTGCCTGTGGTGGTGAAGATCTGAGGCAGAGTTTGGCCAGGCTGACCTCGAAATTTCAGGGAGCCACAGTGGTTTAACCAGCAAATTTCCGAAAAATGGGAACTATGCTGGGGTCCACACAGCCAGCAACCCAGCAACGACGGGACATTCAAGTACCAAGTATCAAATATCAAGTAAAGCCTACAATTCTATCACTTTCCAGAATACACTTCCTACTTCACTCAAGTCATTGGAAATAGCCGTTTATAGGCAATTTCAGTACTTCACTTTCTTATCGTCAACCTAATTCTTACAGTTGTAATAATTCATATAAATGTTAAACAATAAATAAGAATTTGTAAGAGTGATGGTGAAAGGATGGGGCAGCAAGCATTCGGTGTTGCTCATCAAACCAATGACTACATTTGTATTACATGATATTTATGGTACTAATATTATATTATATTGGTATATATATATATTGGTATATATTATATTGTTATTATTATATTATTATTATTTTGGTGTATTTATGGTACTATTTATGGTATTTTATTTACTTTATGGTACTTTTTTTTATGGTACTGCGGGTGGATTCATCCACCCAGCAGTGCCTCCCAAGAGAAGAAGGAGCTCGGCGTCTCCATCTGGAAGCCCAGCTAAAAGCAAACCAATGCTAACATCCACCACTACCTAATGTCAAGCTGGTCGAATGGTGGCAAATCTCCCTCTAATCCATAAGGGCGGCGACCACAAGTGGTGATGAAGACCTCCGCAAGACTTTGGTTAGACAGTCCTCGGGACTCCAGGGAACCACAATGGCCTAACCAGCAAATCTCCGAACAATGGTGACTATGCTGGGGCCTGCACACCCACTGATGATAAAGCTCTAAAGCTCTCGGTATTGATCTATCCCTGAGGGTTGCGAAATGCATTCGACTTTATTAGGTATCGTTGGAGGTGATTGAATGCATATCTGGCCTTTACAATGAATCGCGATGGCCTGCCGATATCATGCTGAGCCAGTGCTGCTATCCTCCCAGACAAGTCTAGTACCAATTTGCCGACCCCGGAGGGATGGAAGGCTTGGTGGGCCATGGGCGCTGGGATCGATTCCACATGTATGTCGCAGTGGCGCCTCCAACTACTGCGCCACACGCGTTAGTATCCATGTCTGTCACCCAGTGATAAAGGGCCATACAAATAAGTAAGTAAGTATTTTGCTGGTACATCTTGTAACAGTTTCCAGGATCGACTTTCTATTAGCCTCGTCATTGGAATATGAATGCGTTGTTTTTCTTTTCTTGATGACTCATCAACCATATGCGACTACAATCAGCTGCTCTAATTTTCTTCATTGGAAGTCATGTAAAAAGCGGCTCTGAAGAAGACGATACGGCCGAAACGTCAGCTACTGTTGTATTGCATTGTGAAAGTAAATGTATGCTGTTTACTAACCTCGCGATTGCTGAACGAGGAAACGACGCATTCATAAGTAAGTATTGTTTCGGCTTATTATGTTCTCCTCAGCGGTTGCACCTGCCAAATAATCGTAAGCATTGCAGTTGTTACAGGGATCGCGCTAGCAATCTAGGTGAATCCTGGTAGCTCTAAGAGTAAGGCAACTATCCTAAATAGATATCGACTCACTGTGGTGAAAAAAAGGTACGTCCTAGGACGGATATCTTGGGACTTTAGAAAAACTACTTTTTCCGTACATTCAAAATATCAGTGAGGAGAGAGGGCTATAGATAGTCAGGCCGTAGCGCTCAGCTCACACATGAATTCGACCTTCTCTAAAGACGACGGTTGCAAAATAACGAAGTCAAATAGAAGTGCGGTAACCCACACGTTGTATGAGAGCCACCAAATCAAGTATAGGTTCTTTTTACAAAATACTTAATATTTTTAATACCTATCATCTTCCACAATAAAGCCTACGATCAAAATTGGCAAACTTAGCGGTTTGATGTGATCTTTTGACCGATTTCGATGTTTTATTTGATTTTTGAATAATTAGGATAAATGGAGTGGCAGCATAATTCACACATCTACGGTATTTTTTTCCGAAATAATACTTTACTTAACAAACAAAGTAAACTGGTTTTCATGTACTTCAAATAGGTGGGGGGTGTGGCGCAGTGGTAGGAGGCATTCTGTAACACACACGTGGAATCGATCCTCGCGCCCATGGCTCACCGAGCTTCCATTCCTCCGATTTTTGAATAATTAGGATAAATGGAGTGGCAGCATAATTCACACATCTACGGTATTTTTTTCCGAAATAATACTTTACTTAACAAACAAAGTAAACTGGTTTTCATGTACTTCAAATAGGTGGGGGGTGTGGCGCAGTGGTAGGAGGCATTCTGTAACACACACGTGGAATCGATCCTCGCGCCCATGGCTCACCGAGCTTCCATTCCTCCGGAGTCAGCAAATTGGTACCAAACTTGTCTAGGAGAATAGCAGCACTGGCTGGATACATCGGTAGGCCACCTTGAGTCATTGTAAAGGCCAGATATGCATTCAGTCACCTCCAACGATACTTAATGAAGTCCAGCATGGCGCATCCCTCAGGGATTGATCAAACCCGATAGCTTCATTCTTTATCCTTTATACTTGAAATGGGATGAAACGCATTTGACATTTCAAGATACTAATAGCCCTAACCATATCGAATGAAAGGTAGAAAAACAAACAAAGTGGAACGTAAATGATAGTTCACGGGAAGTCATAGAATGAAAAAATCAGGAATAGCTCTGAACAAAATTGAAGAAGAAAAAACACATATTCTGCATAGTTATAGTTGAAGCCGATGAGCAAAACAATCGTAGGAAGTGGTGTTCTCACAGCAAGACACTCCCCGGCACACAGGGTGAATAAACCGTAGTATTATACGAAGTGGAGATAATTCCTTTCATGAATGCAATGATTAAAGGGAATAAGAAAGAAGGTGGCAATCACGTTAACAACGCCAAGGACAAATCGACGAAATATTAAAGGGCGATATAATACGAGAAATCTGGTTAACATAACCGACTTATTTTTATTGTGAAAACAAAACCTTTAAAAGACATGGAACCAGTTGTAAATCGGTCTCTAAAGCCGACTTCGTTTGGAGTTGGCTCTGACTAGGTGATTTGAACCCTAGCGCCGTCATTGGCCGCCTCATAAAGTTCTGATGTTGGTGGATTTACAGCTCGAGTCAAAGAATTCTCGCCAAAGTTCACATCCATTTCAAAGCCTTCGCTAATCTTCGTTGTCATTGAGGTTTGTAGAAATTTAGAAAAAAGCAGATATACTGGTAATACTTCTGGTAAATAGTTGCAACTTAAATAGGAACTCTAAAATTCAGTAGTCATGATAATCAAATGGCAATTACAAAATACGACCTAATTACACTGTAATATATACTGCCACAGCGCCGAAACTCAGCGGCTGAAGATCAGATTTAACAGAATATCCGCTGTTCTAGTGGATGTCTCCTCTTCTGAAATCGAGTAACAAAACTGTTAAAGGGAGCAAAATTAGCTTTACTAGAGGATTTTTTCAAAACGTTAGCTGCCTATGGCTAGTAGAAAAACGTCGACGTCGAATTGCCGCAGATTCAATAATCTTCTTGTTGAATTCGAGTGTTATCAAATCAACCGCCGGTGGCTCATTGCGACTGAATATCCATCCGTCGTCCAAAGAATGGGCAAATCGCCTCAGCTGTATGTGAAAGGCAAAGCGATCCATCCTCAAGATCCCACTGGGACTGAACTCAATAGACGACTCGGAATGGGATTGTGTTCATAAAATGAAACATGATTGAAATTCATCAGGCTGGTTGTCAAGAAGACAACAGCATTCTGTAGTCATTAACAGTTGGACACGTGTGCTACAGTAGTTAGTGGTGTTCTGCAATACACACGCCGTACTTGGTTCGATCCTACACAGTGGGCATATTAATGCATCCCACGCTCCGCAAATTGCTGCCAAGCTTTTCTAGGAGGTAAAAACATGGACGAAATTCATAGGTACACCTTTACAAAGAGATATAGAGATCCAAATTTGCATTCAATATTCTCTACTATGATACGAATGGACTCACATGCATGGCGTATTTCTAAGCGATAGGTCGACGTCTTGCACCTTTCCCTCGTACTCGATTCTGTTAGCATTATGTGGTGGTGTTTTAGCTTATTCATCGTGGTAATGTGGGGCAGACTCTTTTCCTCAATGCTACTAAAATCGAAGAGCAAACATTTGGTTCTGAAATTTCCTTGATAGAAACAAGAAGAACGAGAACTAGAAGTATCGCGACCGATCGTCTGTTGTCTATGGGGGACACGTGTGCTACAGTAGTTAGTGGTGTTCTGCAATACACACGCCGTACTTGGTTCGATCCTACACAGTGGGCATATTAATGCATCCCACGCTCCGCAAATTGCTGCCAAGCTTTTCTAGGAGGTAAAAACATGGACGAAATTCATAGGTACACCTTTACAAAGAGATATAGAGATCCAAATTTGCATTCAATATTCTCTACTATGATACGAATGGACTCACATGCATGGCGTATTTCTAAGCGATAGGTCGACGTCTTGCACCTTTCCCTCGTACTCGATTCTGTTAGCATTATGTGGTGGTGTTTTAGCTTATTCATCGTGGTAATGTGGAGCAGACTCTTTTCCTCAATGCTACTAAAATCGAAGGGCAAACATTTGGTTCTGAAATTTCCTTGATAGAAACAAGGACAACGAGAACTAGAAGTGTCGCGACCGATCGTCTGTTGTCTATGGGTCTATGATGACCAGAAGAAAATTATAGTGAAAACAGATCTATGAACAAAGGTTCAAGATTATTCGGAAAAGCTGTGCATAAGCAAAAGTTTTAAGCCTTCAAACTAAACCTACAAACTAAAAAAAAAGTTAACTAAGGAGTGCAATAGGAATCTTCCTTATGCGTTTTTGTGAAACAAATGCGATCCGCTCATTAATTTTATAGTGAGCTAAAGAGAGAAACCCAGATTATGTATGACAACCAACAACCTTTACCCAGTAATGAGAAAAAGATGAAATGCCAAGCATTTCCGGAGGTCAGATGTCCGTCTAAAGGTTACAGTGAGTTCTCGTGCTATGCTCATTAAAGTGTGCGCTGCATATTCTCTTCAATCACGGCGAAAACACAGCGGCGTGGAAGTTTTATATCAAGCAGTGGAGAAAGTCTACCAACGAACTGTAGCAGTAGATAATTGCCAACTCTGTTGCACACTAACTGTAGTCCACAAGTTCCATACATAGTCTCAAAGTTTAAAGAATTCGCATACAGGACACAATTCCATCCAGAATGCTCTTCGAATCTCTCAGAAAGAGATTACTGATGTACCTAGAAAAGTAGCGACTGAAAAAGATCACAAAGATCCTCCTGGCTGTTGTGCCTTTAGGAGGTTCCAGGACTGCTCAAAATGCACGTTGCTGCACTCTCACGTTAAATAAGTGAAAATATTAGGCTGGAGTTGATTCCCTTTCCATGAAATGCAGAGCCTCATCCTCTGCAGAAGAAGCAAAATCTCCGTTCTCATCCAATGAGAGATCTCGCCAAGCCACATTTGGCTAGCCTCCTCTAATGAAAACAAGAAAAATAAAAGACAAGGAGCATTCTTTAAAAATTAAAGGCGATGATGCTTCCGTCGTTGGAAAACGTTAGCACAAAATGAGAATGGTTTAGGACGAAGACTGCTCCCTCACTGATCATTCGATGTTTTGCGAATTGGCTTCTTTAGTCGAAAACCGTTAAGTATAATCCATCATTTGAAAACACTGAAAACTGCGATGTGTCGTTACTGTAGAATTAAGGAAAGTTAAGCAACAGGAAAAGGGAATAGGTGCTAGGAATTCCCTTGGACAGTGCAAAATCTGTTATTTTCATTTGTAATTGTAGTAGCATTTGTGGTTATTCCACAACGAAAAACATGGGTCGCATGAATTATACAAAATTCATTAGTTTAGTCATGGAAGGCTGACTATATGAAAATTTGACTTATAACTTGTCATATTCAAATTAAACCTCAGTATCTACTTACCGTAGGAATGTGAACAACGTTGGTAAATGAATGAATGACTACAATCTCTCATGTGATATCATCAATAAAACATTCTTCAATTAGAAGAATGACAACGAAGAAAACGAATACGAAAAAAAAAGAATAGAAAAAAAGTAGAAAGAGAAAGAGAACAAAAAAGAATGTGGCTAAAGAGAACAGAGGAACCCCGTTCGTCACCTTTCCCCATGAAGGTAATCAGGAGTACCTAGCCAAATATCAACTTTTTAGAAATCTAATCAAGCCGAAATCCTATTCTCTACATCTAAACAGTTCCTTGCGTTCATAATTTCATAGGCTTAATGGCGTTGATATAGGGATAATGACTGAAGCCTTTAATAAACTCTTGGATTGGTCAAGTGTTCGATAATTTCATAAAGCTTCCGTTGACTAACTACTAATCTTCCATGCAAATGAAGGTGTTCGCTGTCCGATTGGAATCTACTGATTTGTTTATGAGCAATGGGTCGTTCCACTCCTCCACAAAGTATAAAGGATAAAGCTCTCGGCGCTGATCAATACCTGAATGATGCACCATGAATTCGACTTCACTAAGCATCGTTTGGAGGTAACTGAATGCATATCTGGGCTTCACAATGACTCTAGGTGGCCTATCGATGTATACAGCTAGTGCTGCTATCCTCCCAGATAATTCTAGCACCAATTTACCGACCCCGGAGGGATGGAGGGCATGGCAAGCCATGGGCGCTGGAATCGATTCTGCGTGTGTGTAGCGGGGCGCTTCCCACCACTGCGCTACATGGGCCCATTCCTCCATAGTGGTATTAATTTTTGAAATACAACATTGTAAAGGCTACCCTAGAAAAGGACAACGCATAAGTTATTCGAAGTGGATCTCATCTTTTTGCATAAGTAACTCAGATATCGTTCAGTTCACTTGGAGAGTAGCAGTAAAATAAAATATGCACATGGATTTTTTCTGAAGAAAATATAAGAAAGACAAGCAGAAACTTACCGAGTAAAGCTACAGACATTAGGACTCTTAGTATGAAACCTACGAATGAATTTCGAAGGTTCCACACTAAAGTTGGAATATTGGAAATAGAATCTTTCGGTAAATTCGAAGACGATAACTCGAACAGGCTCGACAATTCGACATTGTGAAGTGGATTTCGTTGATCAAGCATTTTTCAATCTAATAGAAGAAAAAATCTATGCTGTGCCATAATAAACGTCTAGCCGTCGAGAACCTTGCTAAAATGTTAAGGAGAACCCAATCCTAATCCGTTAGATACAGTTTAGTATGTCGTGTGAATGGGTTGAGCGACGAGACGTCATGAGAATAAGATATACGGACAACGTAGGACCGCTCGGATTACGAAGCAGCTTCACATCGATGGCTTCGCAACACACAGCTAGATATATTAACACATCCGCATATGCATCGTGATAGTACGGACAACGTAGGACCGCTCGGATTACGAAGCAGCTTCACATCGATGGCTTCGCAACACACAGCTAGATATATTAACATACACACATCCGCATATGCATCGTGATACAATGAATTTGGCTAGTGGTGATATGAAGTGAAGACTGAATATGCGGGAAATGTTAAGCGAGTGTATTACATTTATTTTTTTATTTTATTTGACCCGTATTCATGTCTACTGCAGAGAACCCAGCATTTCTCACATTCTATTCGTTTCCTCATTGTCTAGGAAGACCCTCCAAGTATATCTGCTGCTTTGGTTCCTCTTGTGGAATTTCATTTCATCTTGAATGTCGTAGAATGCTGGTCGCGCAATTCTCCCTGTAGACTTGAGATAGCCGGGTTGGAGCGTTCTCAATTGGCTTGCAGAGAGCGTTTTTTTCGTAGACAAGTCTAGTACCAGTTTCCGGGGGGATGAGAGGCTGGTTGGCCCGAGGCGGAGTCGATCTAGCGTAATGCTCGTGATGACGGAATTCACTACCATTGTGCTATCCACCCCCTGTATGGCATTATTAAAGTTTTTCACAGTCAGCCACAACCTGAGAATCACAAAACGTTGGGTAGCCACAAGACGTCACTAAACTACGGAAAACTACAATCTCGATGAAATATAGACGTAATAGGCAATAGTAACGACAGGAATAAATAAAGAATTCTAGTGCTGCCGATTGCGGCTGAGCAGAATCTAATCGGGACCTAACGATTGTGGCGGAAAGGGTTGACTAGTTTGAAAACGAGCCGTCTCATCATTCGAAAAAGTAGAATTGAAGAGAAAAAATGATCTGTAAATGGATAAGTCGTTCAGCTTCGACCGATTCCTTAGAGATACGCCATGCATCTAGTTCCAAACAACATAGTAGAGGTGAGCAAATACATACTTTGAAACATATGGTGACTTAAGAAGAACTACGAATATATGAAGTTAATGTTTTCATCCGCCCAGAAGAGTCTGACACCAATTTTCTCTACTCTGAGGATGCGGGGACTATTTACACTAGAGGTGATCGAACAATGGAACATGTATACATTGAAAGGCATATAAGCTAGAGGCGAGCTCAATCAGTAGGGTAGAAATACACGTGTCGAAGCAAAAATTATGGGTTCAAGATGATTTAGAAATGGGCTATGTGA
Organism: Angiostrongylus cantonensis; assembly: GCA_009735665.1. Taxonomy (NCBI): domain Eukaryota; kingdom Metazoa; phylum Nematoda; class Chromadorea; order Rhabditida; family Metastrongylidae; genus Angiostrongylus; species Angiostrongylus cantonensis. The sequence goes on along the minus strand of MQTX01000172.1, from coordinate 561,753 downwards.
CAGCAAGAACATGTTTGACTTTCCATACAGCTACTTTACATTTGTCAACGTGTAACGTATTCTATGTTTTAAAAAAACGGAAAACCAAGAGATACTCCTACTTTATACAGCGAATTTAATTTCGCCAAATTTCGTTGCAAATGTGGAGGAAGCTGGGTTGGAATAAGTGGAATGTAAAGGCGGCGAGAAGAATAGAAGGGCATGGAAACATTAAAGTAAGCACTCTTTCTTTGTTGTCTCGTCGTCGGTAATGTCCTCCCAATTTCCAGTTAACCAGAACGGCTCCTAAATTAGGCAATTCTGATTATTATTATGAAGCTTTAAAGTATGTTCGCTCGCAGAAGGTTCCAGACTAGTAGCGGAGAAAGAGGTTGCTAATGAATAAAACGCTCTGAAGAGTAGGACCTATAACTTTTGAATGTGTTTATACAGAACATTTCTTAAGATGTCGGGACTAAACGCCTTCTTACAGAACAACTGCGAGATAGAGTAATAAATTCGGCAAAGTAATGCTTGCAGTCGGTATCCTCTCAAGTTAGTAAGGGATTATCTCTTTAAGAGAATTTCTCAGGTACTGTTGCTGTTTACCAAGAAGTTTAAGAGAGCTTTTTGCCAATCTTGACAGGTGCACGCAGCACCGGATTACGTCTCGGATACAGATGACAGCATGTACCTCTTCAGATGATCCATTAACTGATTATTATCCTATTGATTCTTATCCTACTGTATTAGCGATTCTGACATAGGAACAAAATGACAATTACTACAGTAATGGTGTGGAAGCGAAGTCAGGTAAGGGTTGGTAGAGAATTTCTAGAGGAATATAATGAGTGAATGAAGAAGGAAACTTAAGAAGGGAACAATAGGCAGCTGTGTTTATAAAAGACGTTTTCTCATTCAAATCAACCACAGCGCTTACAGGATTCAAATGAAATTAATGGTGTCATACAAAAACTCCCATTCATAAATCGTTGCGTTTTTTAAAACCCTTACAAGAATTTATATACGTTGGAAGATTCGTTTCGAACTTGTGCGGTATCCTACAGTTGTGCGGTATCCTGTTAGGACGACATGATAGTTGCAAAACTCACATAACGTGCTCATCATCTCTCCAGTGTTGTCAAATCTTCAGAGAAAAAATCTGGTAACTTTTACTGAGGATTACAGCAAAACTGAGGTGCAAATAAGAAGATTACGGTGAGCAACCACAGGATATCAGCATTATTTTATTTTATAAAGGTAAAAGCACACTTGGACACTTAGATGGCCCACCCTCACTAGCTGTGCGAGCCTCAGCATAATTTCCTGTTTTTCGGAGTTCTGCTAGCCTAGCCATTGTGGTTTCCTGGAGTCCTGAGATAAGCCTGACCAAAGTCTGTCTCAGGTCCTCTTTACTAAAGGCAGTCGCCGGCCTTTGTGGATTAGAGGGAGATTTGCTACTATGCGACCAGTTTCATGTTAGGACGGTGGTCTAGCTTCCTGATAAAACGCAGGACTCCTTTTCAGCCCCGGAGACTCAGCCAGAGTGACGAATGCCTCAATGTACATCGCAGCCCAGCACTCAGGAGCATCTCCCAGCCACGATGAGGCGATAAACCGTTGGTGAGAAAGGTAAAAGCAAGATAAAATAAAGCAACAAACCACTAGCACTAAGGAATTTATTTGAAAAGGCCATAAACGTTGTACTTGGATGCATTACTTAGGCCTTGTAAAGATTTATTTCAAAAAGATGCCGTGCTGATTCCGTCTAAGTCGTGCCTACGCTTAAATTTTTTTTATCTTTTTTTACTACAACGCTTAAATTACCCTCTCTTTTAGAATTACCGTCTAGATAATCCGAATTTTGAGAAGATCGTGACAGGATGCCAACAAGATCCAAGCGAATTTGAGCACCCGGAACCCATCCGGTCTAACATTCCAGCTTTTTTTTTTATAGTAGCAACGAATGCTATGGTATGAACTAGAACGTAAGCGTGCTGGGTAGAAAATGCTGTGGAAACGTTACATGTCTCGATCATAGCTAACCTGCAACGAACGGGCTTTCGAATTCAGTACGTTTTTCGGCCGAAGTAAGAAGTACTTTCTCATGACAATAAAAACATAGACGGAAGAAATACCCTTTAACAAATTGATCAAGTTCTCTTACCAAAAGAAAAGATGTGGTCTAAATGGCTTAACAATTTTGCGATGTCGTTCAGGCTAGAAAGGATTGGAACGGTCATTTCTAAGGTAATATTCACAAAATGATACTTATGACGAAATCGATACTAAGGTTAGAAATATAGTAAACCTAAATTTATCCAGGGACCCAGATTCACTTTATCTATAGTTTTGCCGAATGACAATATTCATAAAGTATTCGTAGATTACAAAGAGCCAGAGTAAGTTAAAATTGTAATAGGGTGTGCAAAAGAAAACTTTGAAAGGCATCGAAAGTGATTCAACTTATAAGAAAGCATCAAGTAGGCCACTTCACTAAAAGCCAATCGATTGAACATCAACGATTTTTATAATACTTCAATCACAGACTTCACTTAACAAAAATATGTTGGCTGCGTATCCACGACACCATGAAATTTAGTGTTTGATAGATTTACGGAAAAATTTTTTCTCGGATCTTCGTATCAACTTTACTATTCAGTGCTCTAACCAAAACTATTTCAACAACGTAGAGATATCTGCAAAACTCAGAACCACAGGTGTCTGAGGTGGGGAACGAACGCGCTATTATTCTTTCCGGGGGGTAACGCGTTCACCACCGCACCATGCGGGGTTCTTTGTACACCCTGCCGTTAAAAAGGATAGACAGTAAATAAAAGGGTTAAGATTGTGATTATAACTATAGCCTCAGCTTAACTGGGTTCGTTTCCGATTTTGGCAAGCCAGATCAATTCCGTTGATGGGTGATTGCTGATGGCAAAAGAACGATAGAACTAGCTGAGAGACATGCAAGACGAAGGACCCGCATGGTGTAGTGGTGAACGCGTTACTCTCCGGAAAGTATAACAACGCGTTCGTTTTCCACCTGCGGTCCGAAGTTTTGCAAATAGGTCAGCATTATAGAAGTTATATTTCGCAACATACCCTGCCGTTAAAAAGAATAGGTAGTAAAAAAAGGTTAAGATTGTGATCAAAGCTATTTCGTTAAAGACTGAAAATCAAGACCTCACTTATCACAGGATCAAATGCGAACACAGAACTGATTGTTACAGACGAGTTGTCAGCACGCGTCAATAATAATAATAACTGACACAAATGTGGTTGGCACCAATGGGATTTCAAAAAAAAAAAGAAGAAAAAAGAAACAATTGACGACTTTGAATTATTCAGGAAGGTAATCGCCTCAACTAAGCTGGAAACGTTCGTTTATTATATTTGACGCATGGAAAGCTTTTGGTTGTCTAAAAACATTCAATCAATTACTATCCATTTAACACTTTGAAAGCATAAAATGATAGATTTAGCGCAGAAAAATAATCAACTGGAGTTTCAGAATTCGAGGTACTCTGATGTTTCAGCACATAGAGTGAATCTTTTGAAAAGAATTGGTGGTTCGGCGCCACGGCCAGCCATTTGCAACCTTTTCGAAATAAATGGAATCCTTGAATCCTCAAAAAACGAAGTAGGTGGATCCCGTCGGATGTTTAACATCATGGGGCTGGATTAATCACATGGAAAACTTCACAGACGCAACTATTTTGGCAAAAAAAAAACTCGTCCGCGTTGGGAAAATCGTCCGTGTTTGAAAACCTAATGTTGTTAGAAAAAGACGAAAGCCTAGAAATTCTACGAAAGAGAATCATCATATAAATGACGACTCGGCGATGAAAGAGAGCTTTTCACTGCCAGCACCACATAATAAATATGAGCCGTTGATTTATTGTCGGTCAGACCTAGGAGAAATTGCTAACATAAAAAATAAACGAAATTCATAGGACCCAGAATCGACTTTCTATTAACCTCGGCATTGTATTATGAATTCGTTGTTTTCTCTTTTACCAATCGTGAGGTTGTTAAACAGCATACATTTACTTCCATGCAATAACACACATACAACACAATCGTTGCTGACGTTTCGGCAGAATCGCCTTCTTCAGAGCCGCTTTTTTCATCTGTCTTCCACCGAGGAAGAACAGCCTCTCAGAGTCGCATATGGCTGACGACTCAAATTCAAAGGATTCAAGGAAATTAATAGGATTCAAGGAAATCATCGTGTGGATGGAGTTGGTCATCTTGTGACTGTCTTCTTAATAGAAACAGAAGCGAAAAATGATAGGCAGCGGCATGAAACACAGATAAGCAAATGTTTTGAAATCATAGTGGAACTTTCATAGTGGCCGTTTTCCAGTTTGTAAAAAGTAAAGTAATATTCACCGCAAACCATTTTCAAATTCCCACGGCAAACACCTGCTGCCCAGAGTTTGGCAAACATCGCAGCAACATTGTGGATGTGTTTCACTTCATACTCTGCCGTAAAAACTGCAGTGGGTAGAAAATAAAAACTAAAACACTGCGATTCCAACTATCAACTACAACCTCAGCTTAGCTGGGTTCAATGCAGACGTGGACTCCCCAGATCAATCCCGTTGATGGGTGATTGCTGATGGCAGTGATCAACAGAACAAGCTGAGAAACAGGCGAAACGAAGTACCCGCGTGGTGTGATGGTGAACGCGTTAGCCCCTAGAAAGGGTAAAAACGCATCGTTTCCTACCGCATACACTTGAGGTTCGGAGTTTCACAAACATCTTAGCAACATTGTGGTTGTATTTCGCTTGATACTCTGCCATAGAAATTGTAGTAGAGAGAAAATAAAAAGTAAGACACAATAAAGTAATACCGCTATTAAACCAACTTTCGCTTGACTTCGGCGTGAATAATCAGTAAAGTTCTTTGGATTGCTCAGATTACAAAAGATGCTATAAGACGACGAAAACATCGCATCAAAACATCGGAGCCGAATTCAGTTTGTTCTTGCAGCATTGTTACTCTGTGCTAGCCGATAATGATACCGACTTCCGACTTCTGCAGGATGTAATATCCGAAGAGAAACAAACGATTGTCAAAAGGCAATCAATATACCGTCCTGCATCAAAAAGTGCTGCCGAATTGGGTTATCTTATTCGGGTAGTGGATTCGACTCGATGCAATCATGAAAAATTATGTCAGAGCAAGGAACAACTGTGGACAGCTCGGATCAATCAACCTTTGAAGAAGAAGAAGTATATGAAGGATTAGCCGAATAGAGCTTTTTTTTTCCAAATTAACCACGTGTTTATTTGTCAATGAAAGGATACATATCGACCTGTCATGCTCAGGTTAAAGGAAAGTCGGTTTCTGAAATAAATAGAAATAAGTGTATAACAGATAAATCTCTATCATCTATCAATAACGAAAACGTGTAGCGCACTGACCAAAAGTGCCTGCGATAAAAACGACGTCTTTAGTTCGTTCCAACACCCCTGTTAAACAAACCGAGTCATCTATACCTCCCGGACTCGGCAGATTGGCACCAAGCTTGTTTCGGAGGATAAAAAGCGTTGTTTTGGTGCAATTTTCAGTAGATTTTAAAGGTGCTCACTTAGGAATGAAACGTACAGAAGTCTACCCCTGTTTCACTAAAAATTCTTGTGAAAATATAAAGAAACCTACGAAATCTTCATTGCTCAAATGTTACTTTTGTGGCGAAAACAAAGCCGGAATCATACAAATGAATTTCTTAAAGCTCGGAGACCTAAACACGAACGACAGAAAAAAAAACTTTGAAGAAAAAAAGGATCCGACATTGCTAGGAGTTTTGACAAGCATGGATCAAACAGCGGTAGATTTTCGACTTGGTCCTTTTTTCAAAGATTGATAACATAATGTTATCAATTTCCATTTCTGTTCTTTTTTGAGGCAGGGTTTGATGTGAACTATAACCACAATGGTGGGGAGATATTTGCAAAACGGCGTACCGCAATCTCCTGATGACTGCTAATCGCTGATAAAAGGACAAAGGATAAAGCTCTCTGCGTTGATCAATCCCTGAAGAATGCGCCATGCATTCCTTTCACAAACATCTTAGCAACATTGTGGTTGTATTTCGCTTGATACTCTGCCATAGAAATTGTAGTAGAGAGAAAATAAAAAGTAAGACACAATAAAGTAATACCGCTATTAAACCAACTTTCGCTTGACTTCGGCGTGAATAATCAGTAAAGTTCTTTGGATTGCTCAGATTACAAAAGATGCTATAAGACGACGAAAACATCGCATCAAAACATCGGAGCCGAATTCAGTTTGTTCTTGCAGCATTGTTACTCTGTGCTAGCCGATAATGATACCGACTTCCGACTTCTGCAGGATGTAATATCCGAAGAGAAACAAACGATTGTCAAAAGGCAATCAATATACCGTCCTGCATCAAAAAGTGCTGCCGAATTGGGTTATCTTATTCGGGTAGTGGATTCGACTCGATGCAATCATGAAAAATTATGTCAGAGCAAGGAACAACTGTGGACAGCTCGGATCAATCAACCTTTGAAGAAGAAGAAGTATATGAAGGATTAGCCGAATAGAGCTTTTTTTTTCCAAATTAACCACGTGTTTATTTGTCAATGAAAGGATACATATCGACCTGTCATGCTCAGGTTAAAGGAAAGTCGGTTTCTGAAATAAATAGAAATAAGTGTATAACAGATAAATCTCTATCATCTATCAATAACGAAAACGTGTAGCGCACTGACCAAAAGTGCCTGCGATAAAAACGACGTCTTTAGTTCGTTCCAACACCCCTGTTAAACAAACCGAGTCATCTATACCTCCCGGACTCGGCAGATTGGCACCAAGCTTGTTTCGGAGGATAAAAAGCGTTGTTTTGGTGCAATTTTCAGTAGATTTTAAAGGTGCTCACTTAGGAATGAAACGTACAGAAGTCTACCCCTGTTTCACTAAAAATTCTTGTGAAAATATAAAGAAACCTACGAAATCTTCATTGCTCAAATGTTACTTTTGTGGCGAAAACAAAGCCGGAATCATACAAATGAATTTCTTAAAGCTCGGAGACCTAAACACGAACGACAGAAAAAAAAACTTTGAAGAAAAAAAGGATCCGACATTGCTAGGAGTTTTGACAAGCATGGATCAAACAGCGGTAGATTTTCGACTTGGTCCTTTTTTCAAAGATTGATAACATAATGTTATCAATTTCCATTTCTGTTCTTTTTTGAGGCAGGGTTTGATGTGAACTATAACCACAATGGTGGGGAGATATTTGCAAAACGGCGTACCGCAATCTCCTGATGACTGCTAATCGCTGATAAAAGGACAAAGGATAAAGCTCTCTGCGTTGATCAATCCCTGAAGAATGCGCCATGCATTCCACTTCACTAAGTATCGTTGGAGGTGATTGAATGCATATCCGGCCTTTACAATGACTCGCAGTGGCCTGCCGATGTATCGATCCAGTGCTGCTATCCATCCAGACAAGTCTGGTACCAATTTGCTGACCTCGGAGGGGTGGAAGGCTTAGTAGGCCATGGATCGATTCCACGTGCGTGCCGCAGTGGCGCCTCCAACCACTGCGCCACACGCGCCAATCGTTGATAGCACCTATAAATTAAACACTGTTGAGAGAAAGGCGAAACGAAGAGCCCGCATGTGGTGGTGAGCGCGTTAGCCCCCGGAAAGGACAATAGCGCGTTCGTTCCTCACCGCAGACACCTGCGGTACGGAGTTTTGCAAATAACTCAGCATCATTAAAGTTATATTTCGCAATACATACCCTGCCACTAAAACAAAAATCCTTGTCCAATAAAAAAAACATTAGCGCTGGCTTCGTCACAAGAGCTAAAAGAGTACGATAAAAATGTAGACGAACCACCGAATAAGTCGTTGTCAAACGTCCACGGATATTCGATGGCCATCGTAAAATGCAATAAAGAGACGATCCATAGCGACTGCATTATCTGAAAAATCGCATCTCAGGTTTCCAAAAAAAGTCGATTTAATGGAGGAAAGAAACACAACTGCGGAATAATATTTGAAGAGCAAGCTTTCTTATTATTATTAGCATTAATTATTGTAGCCTTGGGGGCTTCACAAGAACACAGTGCAACTTATGAAGTAGCACTCATTTACAGTTCTCGAATGTATTCCAGATAAACATTTGTAAGACGACTTCATAATGAATTGGTATGCCAGTGAAATTTCACGAATAAATGAAACATATTTATTTACTCTACACGACCTAACATAACACATTGTGCGAATTACAGTACTCGTTTACTTCGACTCGTTTCCTGGCAACCGTTGTCCACGACGGTCTCTGGATTTATGTGTGGACTCGGCTACCAATCAAAGACGCTGTTCCAGTCGATTCTTCCCTAGAATCCTCGGATTCGGGCTTGTGCTTGGAGGTTCCTGAGGCTTCAGCACAGGATCGCTCCAGTCTTTGTAGAAGGGACTGAGCTAAGTATAGAAGTAGAGTATCAATATTTTGACATCAGAGGTGTGGAAATCTGGTTGTATCTGTGAGAAGTCGAACCAAGACTTTGTTACTATTTAACAACATTTCTAACAATGGGCTTCCTGCCTCCGAATGAGCGAAGTACGAAAAGTAAATTGCAAGAGTGAGCACTACGAGGGGTTTTCACGTGACTAAGATTTCTCAGATTTTCCTCAACTACAGTTGATTTTCGAGATTTGTTTCTATTTTTTATGGCGAAATGGCTCATTTTATGACGATGGAGTGTCGATGAAATCGAAACATGAAAGTGAGAGTGAAAAGGATTTATCAATGCAAATCAACGCAGCTTTGGCCCTACTTATCAAAACTGAAGGCGAATTCGTTCCTTCTTTGAAACCGGATACGCAAAGTGAAGTTGAATCTTCGGCATCCAGATTCGTTGTCGGCGATCCTACTCGTCGAAACCAATGTAGCGACGCAATGTCAACCGGCAGAAACCCTGGCGAGCCATCACGCCTTTTTGAATTTTTGTTAAGAGTCACTGTAAGTTTCGCAAAACGTGAAAGAAATTATATGAACATAAAGAATTCAAGAAAAAAACATCAAGGATGTGAAAACTCGTCTTAGGCAAGATAGATAAACCTATTGCTTACGCTTTCACGTTCTTCGACTGTTAAACAGAAACCGGAGAGCAAAATCGCTAACAACATCATCATCTATTCTTGAAAGAATGTCTGCAGTGAATTAGCTAGAGTTAACCTCGTCTTTTGAAAAGTTACAAGACGCAACAAATGGCGAGATATGAGCTCGTGTTGTGACCTATGTGGCTGCAAAAAAGAATGTGGTGAATAGATTTATCACAAACAAATTTCATCATGAATTTTCTCGAACACTCTTGGAAAACTGTAAGCTGTATTCAACGTTCAATGATGCTGAGATATTTGCAAAACTCTACTAGTTTTCACCTAGCTCGCGGCAGTGAACGAACACGCTATTATCCTTTCCGGGAGCTAACGCGTTCACCACCACACCATGCGGGTCCTTCGTTACGCCTTTCTCTCAACTGGTTCTATCGATCAACGTATCAACAATCAGCGGTCTCGTATGGTGTCGTGTTGAACGCGTTAATTCCCGGAAAGGGTAATACAGCGTTCGTTCCCTACCGCAAACACCTGCGGTCCGGCGTTTTGCAAATATCGCAGCATCATTGAAGTTATGTTAAAGTTATCAAGTTATTAAGTAAAGTTATTTAATGCTTCGAAACCGACTTTCCTTGAACCTCGGTGTGCTTAATCAATATGTATTTTTTCCTTGATGAGCTTACACGAGGTTGATAATAATATTTATTAGTTTTTATTAGTTTAATTATTTATTTATTAATATTTATTAGTCAAAATGCCAGCTATTTTCTTTATACCAGCCTTCTAAAAATCTACTGTGTCAAATCCAGCACTTCTTTCAATCCTTTTGTTTCTCGCATCAATCATCCACGAACCTCTTCGAACTTTTTGCATGTGAGTTCGGCAGCTGCTTAAAGATTTTTCTTCCCTATGAATGTGGAAATAGATACAAAAAACGACGTTCACCAGTAACGCTTGGGTTATGATTACAGTGTTAAGTCGGCGATTATTAACACCACCATAACGTTTTCAGTCGATCGCTAAAAAGAATATAAGACGAAGTTCAGCGGTCGGTGTTAGTCTGCAAAATGCCAGCTATTTTCTTTATACCAGCCTTCTAAAAATCTACTGTGTCAAATCCAGCACTTCTTTCAATCCTTTTGTTTTCTCGCATCAATCATCCACGAACCTCTTCGAACTTTTTGCAGCTGCTTAAAGGTTTCCATTTTTCGAATGTTGCAGAATGCTAGTGAGTTGGTTCTCTCTGAATTTCTAAAGTAGCTGGCCTAGAGCCTCCCGTTTAGATTGTAGAAAATGGTTTGTTTCAAACGAGGCTATCACCAATTTCCTGAATCCGGAGAGATGAGAGGCATGGTGAATCCAGAAAGAGATCAAACCAGCACCATGCTCATGATGAGTGACATCATTAATACTGCGCTACTGGTTCTCTACAAAGGACATTTAAATGAACTTAATACTAAGAAACACACAATTATTGTAAATGACTCATTGAAGTCTTCAAATAGGTAGGAAGGCAACAAATGAAGGACAAAAAAAACCACTTTGGCTCAACTCTGTACCGCTTTAAATAACAGATGGTAATGAAGTCAAAGTATTAAGAAGAATTGGTCACAATATACGTCAGTGGAAAAAATTCGAAAAAATGAATAAGTGAAAATTCGGCAAATGGCGCTAATCCAATGTCATTCTGAAACAGAGTGACACGGTTATTCTGATAACCGACACGAAAGCTTCGCTCCTGGAAGGTTTTCCTCCTAAGGTTTCATGGTTCTTCTAACACCAGACATTAGCCAAGCGGAATGTATGCCCGCGGACTTTGATAAAGCGCGTGGAAAGATTGGTCTTCGACTAAATCTCAAGAAAACGATGTTCATGAAGAACGGATTGGTTTCGTTTGTCCCATTCACGCTCAACGGAACGAATGTCTCTAAATACTCCAGTTATGACAATCTAGGTCGGGAAATCAATATGATGAACGACTTAGGTGCAGAGCTGAGCACAAGGAAACGAGCGGTTAGGGGAGCTTTCAAGAGCATTGAGGATGTAGTGAGGAGAACAAAGAACACCCGACTCCGTGCCCACCTTTTCTACTCAACGGTTCTTCCTGCCCTAACGTATGCGTCAGAAACCTGGTCGCTACGTAAGCAGGATGAAAGATCACTCAGCGTTATCGAACGCGCAGTCGAAAGGAC
>MQTX01000172.1:534274-549902 GCA_009735665.1 Angiostrongylus cantonensis | reverse complement strand
ATCAAAGATGCCGTTCTATACGCCAAACAGTCGAAGATAAGGTGGGCCGGACACGTAATGCGTATGAATGATAACCGATGGACGGGCTGTTAGTGACTGGATTCCTGGGGATGTCAAACGTACTGCAGGAAGACTACCGACCTGATGGTCAGAGTTCTTCACGAAAAGCCCTGAAGAAGGATATGATGCTCGACGAGTCCCTAAACCCAGCAGAACTTACTGGGCTACTCTTGCACGCGACAGGGTAAAATGGAAGATTTACTGGCGCCCGCTCGAGTAACTCGACGATCAACTGGACTACAGGTCATACAGGTGAAGTTCAGTTCAGAAGTTTGAAGTTCAAGAAAAAGTTTGCATAGAAGAGTGGAATTTTCGGTTTGGAAGCATTGAAATCGATGAGCACCGATGATGACTTTTTTAACACCTTCATCTCTCAGTTTTACTGAGGGTTTCTTTTTACTACGGAATACAAATGGAAGGAGGGTATTCGCAAACTATGCCGAAAAAATGTTCTAGATAGGACTTGTTTTCGAATAGATATGAAGAAAACTCGTAAATTTAAGGCATGATCGTTGATGGTGATGGTAGATGAACATCTCAAGTGCCGGCAGTGAGCTCTTATAATCTCCATAAGAAGGCGAGTGAGCATTTTGCTCAAGAGAATTCGACAAACAGACAAAGAAGGATTACGGAACGTGTACGATGGAAACCACTTGCAATTTTTCATTGTGCTGATCACATCACGCCTTTGGTAAGTAACTAGATTATATGAGAGTTTCTAATGTTTTTAAAAAAAAGTGTTTAGTGCGGATGAAAAGAACCAGAAGAATGACGTCATTGGGAGGTGGAGAGATGGACAAAGTGGGCGAAATTGGTGAATGTTCAACGACGACATCCTCATCAACGGTGAGTTACGTATGATAACCACTTCAGTAGATTGGAATGCGATGAATTCGTGATGATCGTCGTCACGGCTATACGATGATCGGCAATAAACATCATCAAATCATCATTGTCACCATCTTTCCCCTCACTAAGCTTCAACCTTAGCTTGGGTTAAACGTTGCAAATTAGCAAAGAATTAGTACAAAGTTATATGCAATGAGATATAACGTTCATTAGTGAGCGAGTGGGCTTTTTTCTTCTAAATAGGAATGTTCACTTGATTTTTCCCTTTATTTGCACTTTCGAAGTGAATACTGTCAATTATTACCTGCCAGACCATAAAGAGATTTATGGTTGAAAAAAGCCTCTATTAACGACATTTTGCCGACCCAATAACGACCAAATGATGCTGAATAGTAAAGAATCCAAAGCACAGTAAGATACGAAAAAACACCTCAAAGGTACATTAATAAATAATAAATTGCATACAAAAACTCTCAAATTGAAAAAAAAAACATATTCAAGTAGTGTGACAAACAATGTCCGATATCGATCACACTAAATGGGATTCGTCACCCCTTATAACCCTGAATAAGGACACATGTGGTGCCATGGTCGGAGGTGCCCTGCAATGCACACATAGGATCGACCCTGGCGCCCGTAGGTCACCAAGCCTTCTATCCCTCCGGAGTCGGCAAATTGGTACCAGACTTGTCTGAGAGGCTAGCAGCACTGGCTCGATGGATCAGTAGACAACAGCGACTCATTGCAAAGGCCAGATATGCTTTCAATCACCTCCAAACGATGCTTAATGAAGTCGAATGCATGGCGCATCTCTCAGAGATTGATCAATGCCGAGAACTTTTAGAGATTTTATAATTCTGAATGCACAGGATTTTCCGAAAGCAACTATGAGTAAAACTTGGCATCATTGTGGTTGTGTCGCACGTAATAATCTGCCATGAAAAATTCTAATAGGTAGTGAATAGAATGTTAACTTTATGATTTTGACTACAGCCTCCGCATAACTGGGCTCGTTGCCGATTTGGGCTCACCAGATCAATGTCGTTGACGGGCGATTGCTGACCGCACTGATCGATGGAACTAGCTGAAAGGCAAGCGAACTGAAGAACCAGTATAGTGTGGTGGTGAATACGTTAGCCCCCGGAAAGGATAAGAGCGTGTTCGTTCCCGACCGCAGACATCTGTGGTCTGCAGTTTTGCAAATGTCTAAGTATCATTGTGGTTGTTTCACAAATAATATCCTGCCGTGAAAAATTGTAATAGGCGGTAAATAAAAAGTTGACATTAAGAGTACTATATTCCTTATTGTGAGATGAATGAAGGACAATTTTGTTTATTGTAAGGTGATGTAAACAAGTAAGAAAAGAAATGGAAAAATAATCCTCAGAGACATATGCGTTAATCTACCCTAAGCCAATAAATATTCCAGAACAAAACGCAAGAAGAATCCATTAAGCGCAAGAATTCTAAATATCCTCAACTCGTTCACCACTCACTTTTTTCACCATCATTTAATTAATAAATAACGGGATCGTAGTTAATAAAGGTGAATTTTCTAGTATTTTCACATTTCTAGAATTGTTAAGTAGTAATTAAGTTAAGGGTTAAGGAAGCGTGACTTCGTCTCCAATGTGACTACTTGAAAAAGATTTCTTTAGTTTAATGCTTCCATGTCTTACTGATATTTTTATTGTTCTATGTAATCCAGTTCAGTGACAACTTTGAATGCGAATTCCAGTGATTACCGAGAGGGCGATGCCCATAAACGGAAACGAGCTTCAGATTGGACCGTATCAGAAGTCTTCCAAATTTTCAAATTGTTAAAAAAAGGTAAATAACAATTCATACACTTAATAAAAATAAGCTACTGAGTCTTTGTCTCATAGTTGAGACTTACGGACATCCCATTTGATTGAGATTGAGGGATTTGAGCATTTCGCTTTTTCACATTGCAGTATAGCCCATATAGCCCAAATATATAGCCCATAAAAAGGAAACTTTACAGCGATACGATAGTCGTTATCAGCATTAGTTGATTACATCTGAGAATTAAGAACATTTAAGTTTCCATGGTTACTAGTGTTTCAACTAACCAATAAAACTTTTAGGATACACATTCCCATTAAAACTTTGATGGGAAGTCAATGCATAATTGCGCTGTTCGAGACAGAGTGGACTGGAAAGCCCACACACATCAGCCGACGACCGACTGATAAAAAAAAACTGGCGAAAACATCAAACGATGTAACGTAAACTATGCACGATAAAGCTTTTGGCAATGGTCAGCTTCTGTGGGATGCGTCATGCATTCGACTACATCAAGCGTCATTTGAGGTGGTTGAATGATTATGTGGAATCACTTGCAGTGGTTTATTGATGGGTCAAGTAAGTGCTGCTATGTTCTCAAACAAGTCTAGCAAGAAACTGCCTGCTCTGGAAAGAAAGAGAACTCTGTGAACGGGTGACGAATCCTGTGTCAACTTGCCTCTAACAACTGTGCTGCCTATACACAACTATATTAAACACTACTCGTTGTAAACCGACTTTATAGAAGACATTCTTCACGAGCATCGGAACGTTTTCTATGTAAAACATTTCAAACACTACTGCTCCCGGTGACCTTATTCCTATTATCTATATTGGTATGTGTTTCTTGTTCACCTGTGACCTTCCTAAATCTATGTTCGCATCTTCTCTTAATTGCCTCTTAGCCACTATCTCATGCAGTTGTCTCGCAGGTGGCTGGGAAGGGATTCTGCAACTTCCTTCAGCAAACTGCTCTTCTTTAGTCTGACAGTTCGGGCACTGAATCAGCAGCAGTCAGCTGATTGTACTTTCCAGTTTCTGCCGTCCCAAAGAAGTTTCCGAACGAGCAGCTGTGCCCATTTACATGTAGCCCTATCAAACTGTGCCAGTAGAAAAAAACCTTTAGAACCTCTCTCTAAACACTATATAGTTCCCTCTGGGTCCCAAAGAAGTTTCCGAACGAGCAGCTGTGCCCATTTACATGTAGCCCTATCAAACTGTGCCAGTAGAAAAAATCTTTAGAACCTCTCTCTAAACACTATATAGTTCCCTCTGGCGAAGCTCCACCCATTACAGAAGTAAGACAAGGAGGGGATCGGGGAATTCGTCTGCAAGTGTTCATAGCGTTCGGTCGAGAGTTCATCCGGTCCTTCTGTTCTTCACTGCTCTAATTCCAGTGTCCACCTAACTTCCTTCAATTGCATCGCCTGTTCTCATTTCAATCTCGCTCGTATGTACCCACCTAACCCCCATATTAGATATTATTATTGTACAGTTGTTATTACTGTAAACTATTGTAACCCAAACTCGAGGTCGCTCACGACAGTTACGGAAAAAGACCCGCGTGGCAGCTACAAGGACTAATATTTACAACGACTTGGTATTCATGTAAAATTGGAGCTCAGCGCCACCACATTTAATCTCGGTGTAACCCGTAGACATCCATTCTGATCATCAACCCTGAGAAAGACGAAGCCGTGGAAAAGTTTACCGAATAAATGCTTGGTAACAACTCTGTGTTAGTTTATCCATGAAACGGGGTATATTAAGCACTACTCATTTAGATGCCTAGGTGCCCTCATCACATTATATCTTTGTTGGCTATTTCTCGAGGTTATCGTTTCTACTCTCTTTCTTTCCTCGCATGTCTCCTTTCCTAGAAAGTTGCATAGCTTCTTCAGTTGTATTTTCAAAAAGAAATCAACCACTTTCATTCATTCCCATCAGTGTTGATATATTTTTCTGCTTACTAGACACAGTGTTACGCATAGGCTTCAGATAAAGGCAAATTTTTATAAACTTTTAGAAAATATACCGAGAACTTATTTTCTCCATGACTTTCTCCATTCTTCGACCGCCTTTCTATCATAGCTCTCGCCATTCCATTTACAAAGGATTAAAGGATATAACGAACAAGGTTGATCAGTTCTTTAGGTACACCCTATGTATTCGACTACATTTGTTGAAATGAACATGTATTTAGCCTAAACAATCATTTATGGAAGGCTTACTGATATATCTATCAAATCAAAAGCTCTGCTTAGGTTGCAGCACACCTCTAACCACTGCGCTACACACAACCCTTCATTAAGCTCTACACATTTAAATGTCTCGACGACCCATGGTCCACTGTCTTCCTTTTCATAGAAGAGATATAAGCAGAATTATGCCATCTTCATGAAATTAAAGAGCTAAAAAAACAGAAGGAAAGAGAATAGAAAAACGCTGGGGTCGATTCTTTAGCCTAAACAATCATTTATGGAAGGCTTACTGATATATCTATCAAATCAAAAGCTCTGCTTAGGTTGCAGCACACCTCTAACCACTGCGCTACACACAACCCTTCATTAAGCTCTACTCATTTAAATGTCTCGACGACCCATGGTCCACTGTCTTCCTTTCCATAGAAGAGATATAAGCAGAATTATGCCATCTTCATGAAATTAAAGAGCTAAAAAAACAGAAGGAAAGAGAATAGAAAAACGCTGGGGTCGATTCCACAACTGCGCTGCAAAGCGCCTCCGACCACTTCGCCACACGCTGCCAAGTAATAGCAGGAATAGAACAGGGTCAGTTAATAGCCAGACAGTAGCTAGTCATAAAATTTAATCCAGGTGTTTCCTCCCTCCACCTCTCCCTTCCCCACTTATTTTCTGCGTGGCACCACAAGCTATTGAGGAAAATGAACAAAGAAGTAAAAAGAGATGACAAAGGAACCAATGGGTCTTTTTTCTAATTTGCTTTAAAAAAAATTGCACGTTAGATTATCTGGGTATTTGTTTCCTCCCTCCACCTCTCCCTTCCCCACTTATTTTCTGCGTGGAAGGAAGGAAGGAACCAATGAGTCTTTTTTCTAATTTGCTTTAAAAAAATTGTACAGCGTGTGACTTCGACTGCTGCTTGGGGATTTTCATTTCATCATGAAAATGGCCAAGCAATTCTCCTTGGGGTCCTGAGATAGTCAGGATGGAGCGTTTCCAGTTGAATTGCAGCGAGTGAATTTTTTCCAAATAACTCCGGTATCAATTTCCCGACGACGAAAGAATGAGAGGTTTGGTTGGCCCGGAGCGGAATCGAACTTGCACGATGCTAGCGATGACCGACATCACTACCACAGTGCTATCCGCCCCTTACATAGCTAACGAATGGCCTAGAATTAGCTAAGACTAAAGTCCTTCAATAATGCGGTGAAAACTACGAAGATATAAAAAATTCATCCCTGAAACGATTGCGCTGTAAAAGCAGAACACACAATTTCTTTTACTAACCATCAGCAAGGGAGTGCGGAATGTAAACGATTGAAACAACGTAAATCCTGGATTCTGTCGTTCTACTGTACTAAAATTTCTGGTTCATTCGACAACAGTAGCTTTCAGTGATTTTCCAGCGCTTTTCTTTTCTCTTATCCCATTTAATCGTCATTCATTGAATAATTAGGCAAATAACTCTTATTAACTTTGCACGTTAAAGCAAGAAGAACTTAAGTCTACTTAGTGACGGGCGTTGGCCTACCGATGTATTGAGCCGAGTCCTGGGATCGATTCCACGTGTGTGCTACAGGGCGCCTCCGACCACTGCGTCACACACGCCCCAAACATCTTTTAAAAGAAGTAAATAAGGGCGGAAATTAGATCTGTCCGCTCGCTATTCTGTGTTCGAATGCGGCGTTCCTTGCTATTCTTCTTGGGCACAATGTTGACTTCAAACTATTTGCCGTACCTATTGACGCCGTTTGTTAAATGAGTGGTCTCTGTAAGCGAAGGGTCATCGATGTCGATTTGCTTTTCATCACAAGTGTTCGACTTCCCTTTACGCACAATATCTTCCTCCATTTCATTCGCTCCGTTGGGCTCTTCTATGCGTATTCTTCTGTTACTGCCACATTTCCAAAAATCACGTCGTCGTACGCAAAACAAAGACGTAGGAGAAGGAGCTTCACATTTATCAACGCGTTTGGCCTTTTCATTCTAATCGACCGACTTTCTAGTCCATTGTAATTCGACCATCAATAACCGTGGCAATGTTACCCGTCGAATTCCTCCCATTCCCATAAGGGCGCCTGTGGTGCAGTGGTTGGATGCTCCACTGCGACACACACGAGGAATCGATACCCGCGCCTATGCCCCACCAAGTCTCCCATCCCCTACAGATATGCAATGCATTCAGCCACCTCCAAACGATGTTTGATGAAGCAGAATGCATGGCGCATCCCTTAGGGATTGATCAACGCAGACAGCATTGTCCTTTAGCCCGGCAGAAGAAATGTATCCTTGTAATATATTATGATAATAAATTATGTGTGTAGGAAGATTTTTTGTTAGAGTCTGCTTCCATATGGATCAGAGATGGACAATGCTTAACTTTTATTTACTACCTATCCTTCTCTCATAGCAGGGCATTATGTGAAATACAACCGCAGGTGTGCTTCGATATGTGAAAAATTCGAAACCTCAGGTGGGTTTCGAGCACGTGATCAACCTTTCCGAGAGCTCACGTGCTACCCATTGCACCACCGAAACCCTTGCCTTGTCTTCTCTCCTCTCGGCCAGCTTTCCACCCAGGCGGTGCTATCAGCAATCACTCGCCAATCGGAATAAATTTTTTCTTCTTCAGACGCTATTTGGCTTTTGCTTTCTTTCATGGCCATCCACTTCAGCTTTTCACATCATTCAAAAAAGCTGGTTTTGTCATCTCTTTTGTCGTATGTTTCACTCTCGAAGTCACTGTTTCCACTAGTAGCTACTATAGGCATAACATAGGCCTCTGATTTGTACGGTTTTTAATTTTGAAGGAACTCAAACGAGCACCAGCAACTCTCATTGTCCTCATTGCTTCCTTGAAAATACAAATAGCTTTACTCTTCTGTGATGACACATTTTTCATTGCTTTTTGCAGTAACATATTTAATAACGGATCTCTGAGCTTCTGAACAATAACGTCGGACCTCATCCCTATGGAGGCAACACAGGGATTATGAACCTCCCATTTTGGATTGCAGTTTGGCACCCAAAAGCACCAAAAGCCATTATAAGACCGTAAATAATTGGTGGGATAGGACTAAAATAATTTCGATAAATCTTAACTGCACGCCACATACTCATTTCTCAACCGCATCATAGGTTTCACAAGCAGTCGCGGTTTTTGCTCACCAAGAATAGTTATGGATTTAATCGTTTTCAGTCCTGATGAAGGTTGGTGGGGCACATTAAGGTGAATATTCCCCGCTACATACCCGCTACCTGAGCGTTTTGCGCTTTCTCCATACCGGTCTCAAAATTGATGACACCTAATTAGCTATGACTCCATTGGCAAAAAGGCCATCAATTCTATATCACGGAGATCCAGTGCAGCCATGATTTCATCTCTTCGTAACAGATCTTTTATTTCCTCACGTAGGCAGCAGATTCTGTTATGTGCAACGTTGATATTATTGTTATTATTGTTCGTTGTGAAAGACATTTTGTTCAAGCTTCATCATGGCCAAAAGGGATTATTATGAGTTTAACATCACATGTGACTTCTTCTGAGTTTCTAGATTTTCCATTTCGAGAATGAAATTACGACCAGACAGTTGTATTTTTGACATGGTTCCAAATAAATTTAACTCGTTTTTGAACGAAAATATCTCATCCTGGAAAGTTGAAAGAATAGGGGAAAAGCTTGAGCGCATAGAATGCTCAAAGCAGTGGAGGAACTCAAAGTAGATCAGTTTCTAATAACATTGACAATCGTGGCACATGAAAGACGTTACCGCCCTTTATACAAACGTGTCGAATGACTCCGCATCGCAAGCCATATTCGGACTTCTCACACAGCACGAAGGAGAAATAAACATGTATGGCTTCAAGATAAAGCAGTTGATGGCACTCTTAAAAGAATGCTTGAGCTGCTCAGAGCTTCAGATAGCCCGGAAAGTATTACGCTCAAATAAGAGGGATGGCAATGGGACAGCGACTGACACCAAGTCTTGCCATTGCTTTTATGCCTAAGGTGGAAGCACCAGTGACCGATCTGGGGCCACTACCCCTGTAGGTATATAGATGACTGCTTGATCATTTGTTCAACACAAGACGAAATGGACAAATGTTTCGAGTTGTTGAATGAACAGCCAGAGTATATCAAGTTCACCCGAGAAAAACCGAAAGAAAACTGGCCTCCATTCCTGAACGTGCAAATTAACCTGTCCGAAAATGACTGCGTTACGAAGTGGTACCGAAGGCCAAGTAGTAAAAACATCTTGGTTCATTACCTCTCCTCTCACACGTAAAGGGCGCTTGTAGGAAACATGTTTCGAACAGCAGCCAACGTGTGCACGGGAAAAGAACAGAGAGAGGAGTCGCGAAACTTGGCACGGCAAATAGCCATTTCTAATGGTTACGAAACTGTAGTTCGGTATAGGTACAGGGAAAACGCTTGGCCTCCAATCGACAACTCTAGCGATAAAAAGGTCCCGTTTTTCCTACCCTTCATCTCAAATGATGTAAGCGCAGTTATAAAACGCTGTTTAAGAAGGGTAGGTCTAGAGAATTCCGTAAACGTACTTGAAATGCCACGGAGTAATCTGAGGCGCCAGTAGTTCGTACCCGTCTACATGACCGTCTATGTGCAACGCAAAATTGCATAATTTGCCCTAATGATAGAGACGGTGATTGCATGAGCTCGAGTACAGTTTATTTGATCTCCTGTGAGGCGTGCGGAGACGAATACATTGGCGAAACGGACAGATCCCTCTCTGCCCGCATAAAAGAACACCTAATCGGCAAACGTAAGCCGAATACCTCACTAGGCACGCATAGGACCCAGAGTGGGAGGATTTTGAAGTACGTGTCACGATCCTCGCACAGGAGTCGAAAACACAAGCGCGCAAAACACTCGAGGAGTTCTGGATTAATTTCTGGATTTCCAGAAATCCGAAAATGAACCGCAGGGAAGAATGACTCATTATCACGCGTGATATTGGGCAGTACATAAGCCTATTATTCTGATGGGAAGGGCACATTACGCTTCCATGTGAGTTTTGTGCGATTGGTCTCCACGCGACATACCCAGTGGAAGCCTCATAGAAAGCGGTGAGTGTGCAAAGCTGTGTTCAATGTGATTGAAATCTTGGTTTAGCGTTTTCTTTGTTTGATTATGGAGGCGATGCCGAGGTTAATAGAAAGTCGGTTGTGGAAGTTAAATGAAAGAAAATTGCACTCGGTACCATATAATTTGTAATTTTGAATACCATTTCTCTTGTCTTCATTAGATTTCTCCACTCATGCATTCTCTCCTCTTCCTTATCTCATAATAATCCCATCTATTCCGCAGCGAATGCATCCATTTCGTCAACCGCGCATATCATTTTTTTTCTCAGCTGTGCGAAATGAGTTCACTTCCATCACTGATGCTTCTCATCGGCAAACAGACGAGGCCAAATAAGACCGCACAGGGCCGAATGTTTACACGTTTACTGATTAACTGGAGCTATCCATCAAAACGTAAGAGAGAAAAGCGGTATCACATTTCTAATAAGATCGAGTGAATGTTTGAATACGTTTGCTTTTAATACCTCCTTGTAACCTGTCGATTAATCGTGAAGGAGTTCACCACACTATCTGTCAAATTTCAGCATCACTGAGCTACTTAATCGATGGAGTTGAATTTGGCTTCATGACATGAAATGAAAGAAAATTGCACTCGGTACCATATAATTTGTAATTTTGAATACCATTTCTCTTGTCTTCATTAGATTTCTCCACTCATGCATTCTCTCCTCTTCCTTATCTCATAATAATCCCATCTATTCCGCAGCGAATGCATCCATTTCGTCAACCGCGCATATCATTTTTTTTCTCAGCTGTGCGAAATGAGTTCACTTCCATCACTGATGCTTCTCATCGGCAAACAGACGAGGCCAAATAAGACCGCACAGGGCCGAATGTTTACACGTTTACTGATTAACTGGAGCTATCCATCAAAACGTAAGAGAGAAAAGCGGTATCACATTTCTAATAAGATCGAGTGAATGTTTGAATACGTTTGCTTTTAATACCTCCTTGTAACCTGTCGATTAATCGTGAAGGTGTTCACCACACTATCTGTCAAATTTCAGCATCACTGAGCTACTTAATCGATGGAGTTGAATTTGGCTTAATGACATACATAAGGCAAAATGAATTACCGCAAAGGCAGTTCAGATATCGCCAATAGGGTGCCCTAAGGACGTCTTTAAATGAGGCAGCATTTGCAGTCAACAAATGCACCATCACTTGGGAAAGAAAAGCATTTTTAATAGGAAAGCCTTCCAAAAATCTTTTAAGGAGCTGTGTTCAATACTGGCTGAGTAGAGCTTCATGCGTGCGGCCTCAGTTATTGATGACGTGCTGTTTTAGAAAGCTAAAAACCCTCCGCATTAACCAACACTGCGTTTAGTATTCGAGTTTATCACGTGTAGTTAGAGGTCGTTGAATTCATATATGGTCCAACGATGCTCCACGTCAACGCTAAGATTTTCCAAGACAAATCTGGCAGCGGTTAGCTAACTCTTGAGAGATGGAACGTTTATTCAGCGCGGATCATGAGACCGAACCAATGACCACATGTACATTGTAGGGCGCCTCTAACCACTGCATTACGCGTGCCTTCGTCATTCTATATGAACGAAAAAATACACCCTCTCTTTGGAATCCACTATACTCTACTTTATTCCGGTCTGTTATGCTCCCCATATCTCAATGGAATTGAAAACTCCTTTTCGCAACACGAGGGATACACGTGCAAGATGAACTAGTAAGCATCCTCATGAAGAACGAAACAGTAATATGCCTTTCCAGCCACAAGATGTCTTTCTCTATAAATATTTTAGTGCACCATCGTTGAATGTGAAGCAATGAGTTATTACTAGTGTTTCACTTAGATATTCAAAAAGGATGCTAATTGTTCAAGAAGATGTAAGCTAAAACGAAGTACGACATTTTTAAACTAAGAATAAACCAATGCTGAAAAAATATCGCTACCGAAGAAGGAACTCTGGCGGAAATGAGAAATTTTCCTCGATCCACAAGTATTGTTTCTGCCAGTGGAAGGCATTTAAGAACACCTAAATACTGTAACCACAAGACATCGTAAAGGAAGTCTCTTCTCATCATGGAGTACTTCAATTTTCATACCATGCGCACTTCTCTATGTATGGACGAATACACTAGGGGCGAGACAAGGGGTAAGAAGTGGTCGAACCTCACACAGCACAGCTTATTATTGAAATTAAGCTAAAACCTTTCGCCTATCGTAGCAGAATGATGTAATCTAATGGAGTTCACGCTACCCTCAAGGGCGCAGATTATATTAAGTTTCACGCAATCGTGCTGAAGAAGACCTTGGACAAGTAGACCGACAAATCGTAGCTTTTCATGCACCCTTCCGTTACTCGTCTCATTGAATTGTACGAGGACCCGTCAACTCGCTCGGCCATCCGAATTAATAGATGCGTTCTGTGACCAAAGAGACGAGATGGATCGGAAAGGATTATTTTCCCGGCAAAACTAGATTTTTGAGTACTCTTTCTAGACATAAGTGGTTAGACGAGGTAGAGCCAGACATAGCTTACGACAGACTGCAACAAAATGGGCTTTAAATCTATACCGACTATACCTGTGTTGTTCACCTGAGAAGGGTTGATGGAATCTTTCCTAGTGAAAGAGAGTGATATGAAAATATAACAAAATTAGGGGCAGAATGTCGAAAGCATTGTTTCCAGAAAAACTCATGATGATGGACCATTCAGTTGTTTAAAGTGCGACGGAAGTTATTGCTCCTCCAAGTAACTTGGTGGATATAATAAATAATGTCATTATCATTTCTCATGAGAAATTGGTCGTGTATAGCGCAGGTTCGGTGGTTTGCCCCTGCCTAAATAAGCCCTCTATTTATTTGAGACTAGCAAATTGGTACCAGAGTTGTCCTGCGTTGTTTGGAGAGGTAAGCGCACTGACTTTCGTATCAGTAGACCACTGCATTGTACATTACAACGCTACAAATTGGTTTCAATGAATAGTATATTTCTAAGAAATTGATGTGAGCAACCTGTGCTCTATATGGATCGTTGTCTCTTCAATTGTTTATTTTGGCGCACAGAATCCTTTTCCAATAATTTTTGTAATTAATCAACAGCTTACCCAACGCAGGTGCTTCGGCAGCTGTTGGTCGGGGAAAGCTCTGTTCTGAACTTGGTAATATGGAAAGACTTCTTGAACAAGTTCATTGACCGCTGATTCGGCTAGCTGATTGACCCCTAATTAACTAACTAATTTGTAATGACTACAATGACCCTCAGACTATAGGATGGGTCGCGCGGGAAAAAGACAACGACATGGACTCAGTACAAGCTGAAAACTCTGCATACAGCAATGTGTTTTTATGATGGATCAGCAGCGTACGTACTATTCATACCCATATAACGATAGGACAGAGTCTCTTCTACAATCCTGGGATGTACGTAATCCTTTGAACCCTCTGATTTATTAGATTCTTTCGATTATTCCTCAAGAAACAAGGACCTGTAAACCTTGAAATAACACGCCACCCGATGCGACAGGAAGGGTAAGAACCGTGCGGACACTATGTATTAAATCTAAACACGCTGCTCTTTATTTCTTTAAGTGCATTTAAATTCAACAGAAGAAGCGGATAATGCAGTGGTAGCGATGCTGCTCGCTACGAGCAGAGCCCTGGTTCGTCATCGCTCCAGGCCAATCGAGGCTTCCATCCCTCTGAAGTTGCGATATTGACGCCAAACTTTTCTCAGAACAGGCCTCTGCAGTACACGTGGAGCACGAAAGCATAGCAATACCAGAACTCTAGAGACCATCGAGTCAGCCGACACCTAACAACATTCGTGATAAAAACGAAAAAGCTTCAAAAAAGAAGCGGAACCTACGCAAAAAGTTCAAAAACAAAAGACTGCAGAATTGCTGGAAACGGTGAAGCAGATATGAGGACAGATCATCTGGAATTTTAGAAAAAACTATGTCAAAAGCTATGAAAAATTGATGGAACGTTCTTCATAGCTAACAAAATGAATTTCGCTTTTGAAGAATTAAATAAGTAAATGAATAATTGAATAAACGTCTAGCGAAATGATGCGCCATGAGATGAGGACTGAGGGCCAACTATGCAACGAGGAATAACTACAATAATTACAGAGTGAAAATTGACTAAATCAGCAACTAAACTATAAAGAAACATGACCTATAAGTGGTATCATTAAAGCACGAAATGAATATGAAATAGGTGTTCGTTAAATTTGGAACTTTTAACATGCCGATACATAATTTGCGTGTGTGGCCCAGTGGTTGAAGGCGCCACTGCGCACACACGTGGAATCGATCTCCGTGCTCACGGCCCACCAAGCCTTCAATCCCTCCGGGGGCGACAAATTGGTACCAGACTTGTCTAGCAGAATAGCAGCACTGGCTCAATACATTGGTAGGTCGCCGCGAGTCATTGTAAAGGCCAGATGTGCATTCAATCACCTCCAACGATACTTAATGAAGCTGAATTCATAGCACATGCGTCAGGGATTGATCAGCGCCGAGAGCTTCATCCTTTACCCTTTTTATCTTCCGCTTGAGCTCTGTAACACTACCATGAGGTTTATGAGAGTAGTTAGACTCTCATTATTTATTTCGTGCTATCTCCGCTTTCGTCAGGTCAGCCACATTTTCAAAAAGTTCTATTTATTCAAGAAACCGCTGTCTATCTCAAGCCATAGGGTCATTTCAATGATTTATTCTGTCATCTGAAAAATGCACTACTGCTAAAGGCTTAATTGTTACAAAGTTAAACTATATAGCGAGTCGTTTACGTGAATGAATATGCTTCAATCTATTGTGCTGGATTAATCTTGGTTTTTTGGCAACGTAGTTTATAAATTGAGAAAGATTCCCTGGGTGATAAAAGCCGATCAAGCACGTCCAGTTTACCTCAGGCACTTCGACGTCCCGTAATGGATCCTCTCACGCAGACCTGCGTCAGCTAATCGGCGAGCTATTGTGACATTGAGAAATTCGAGAACTAAATTGATGTCGTCCGGCGTTGAAGACGACTCGTCCTGAAATTGACGCGCACTATGAGGATCGTGAACAGAAAGGAAAAAACATCGTTTGTACTCGAAGAACGAGATTGAATAACTACTTCGACGACGAGCACACGAAAATACAGAGAAAATTGTCGCAAGTAAAAATCTTTAGTCTTAAAAAATTTGAAGTTTTCAAACGTTTCAGAATCGAAATTCCGAGGTAAACCTAAAGTTAAGTGCTGCTAAATTATGGAGTTAATTACAAAGCTTAAAGCGGTGTGTGCTTATCAGTAAAAATGCGGCTTCATTGGTAACATCGTAGAGACAATTGAATACATATCTGGACTATCAACGACATGCCACGCCATTTCAGTGTTCTTTTATGCTCCAAGAACTCCGGTGCCAGCCGATCCCAGAAGGATGGATGGAGGATGTCGTTTCTCAGTGGAGCGGGATAGAACCGAAGACCATTTGTATATTGCAGGGAACCCGTGAGCACAGCACTACATGAGCCACGTCAATAGCACAGGATTATATTTAAACTAATTTCAGATAGAATTTTTATAAATGTGGGCTAGTGCGGTGGAATTCTCACCAGAGTAGGTCAAAACATCTCGAACTTAGAAAAAGCACTAA
>MQTX01000172.1:458239-526159 GCA_009735665.1 Angiostrongylus cantonensis | reverse complement strand
CCACCGCGAGTCATCGTAAAGGCCAGATGTGCCTTCACTCATCTGCAACGATACTTGATGAAGTCGAATGCATAGCGCATCCCTCAGAAATTGATCAACGCCGAGAGCTTTATCCTTTCATCCTTTATATAAAAGTATTGCTCTCCTTTTTAGTGATGCACTCTTCACTAGCAGCTATAGACATTTTTTGATGTAGATGCAAATAAAATTCGAGTTCTGAGATTATATGCAGTGCAATACAATGAGCACACATTGGCTTAGCTAAAATAAATTGCTTTCAGCATTTCTTCTTTTTTGGATAGATGACGAAGATATACGAATTGGAGAAGAAAATCGGCATATTTAATAGAAACCATATCTTTTTGACACCAAACCCTTGCCACGAGGTCTCATTAGATTATGAAGAAAAAAATCTTTGAAACAAACTTCATGGATTTGGGTTCAACGATGTCTTTCACTGGAAATTCTAAAAATTGCGATTGATACGTGAAAAAGGAAGAGATACGAATTGAGCAGATAGATAGCGTTCGACGTAGGCAAACTTTTGCAACTTTATGATGTGGATCTTAGCACTCTTTTCATTCGGAACGTTTCCTTGCATTCCATTCATCCACGAAGATCTTTTGGTTTGTATTTGGATTCTGTTCTTCGCTCGGGAATTTTTGGTCTTCTTCGTTCATGTCCATTCACGCTGATCGAGTGGATTCTTAAACCGATCCCGAAGTAACTGTTCTAGGGCGTTCCCAGGGCTCCACCAAAAACTGTAGTTAGTCTTTGTGAACCGCAAAGAGCTCTTGGCAGAAATGTCTGACACCAATTTCTCGACACTGGATGGATCGGAAGCTTAGTTTACCTGTGTGGGGTCGAGCCACAGCTTTGCGCGTCACTTTCGGCCGCCTATTTATTCATGTAAGCATAGCATAATAATATAAGGAAACTAAGGAAACTGTCTTCTATGAGTTCTTCTGTCTTCTTCCTCTGTTAAAGAAAAGCTAAAAAGTTAAAAATTTAAACTGTTTTTTTCTTCTTCTGTCTTCTGCTTTCTATAAGTTTAAGTTCAAGTATTGATTTGCTACTAGAAATTTCAGGCTCGAAGAAAAATATGATAGGAGATTTTGTGGGCACCAGAAGACGCATAGTTAATCACAGCAAAACGAGAAGACCTGCTTTATAGTAGAAGAGATCTAAAATTCCTATTGAATTTCACCTCAATTAGTACGTCTGATTGTGTGTTGAGATGAGCTGATTTAAACTCTGACTTTAACTAACTGAGACAGGCGAAACGATGGATCCACATGGTGTGGTGGTGAACGCGTTACTCTCCGGAATGGACAATAGCGCGTACGTTCCCCACCGCAGACACCTGCGATCCTGAGTTTTGCAAATATCTCAGCAACGTTGTGGTTGTATTTCGCTTAGTAACTTGCCGTGAAAATTATAGTAGGCAGAAAATAAATGGTAAAACCGAACTCATTTGAAGTTTACTCCATTAATTCATTACTGTTTGCTCAACAAGAATATCGAAAACTGACATTTCATATCGGAACACTAAGCCATATTCTAAAACAAAAAGGTTATGCTGTTTTTGGCTCGTACTCTACCTGGATTTATATAACCTAGTGGCGCTAAATTGTTTAGCCTTTATAGAGAATAGAAAAACACAAACAAAAAGGGTTAGAAAAACTAAAATTGGAACAAAATTGAAGCAATAAACTATGTTTCAACGATGGCTCGAATGAGAAATTTAATTATGGAAAACAGATCGTTATTCATCTTCCGTCATTGATTAAAATGGGAAGAGCTGAGAACCGCCAGTTTGTAAATAATTCAAGTAACAGTTTGCATAGTTATTACAGCTTTTACAAAAAAGCCTCCAGTTAAGGAACTCGAAAAACTGTCTATGCAAAAAAAGTTATACGAAATGTTCAGGAAGCCGAATTATCGATCGAAATGCACTAAAATGACCAGATGAAAAAGTCAGAGGACTTTTCAACGTTAAAATCTGCTAACTGTGAAAAATCAGCTGGTCCCAAAACCTTCATTTTCTCTAGAAAGGAGAGCAATTGTTAATTGCGAGTCGGAATAATGAGTGTGGTTTAGCGTGCGCCATCAACGACAATAGGGTCGCCTCATCAAGTGGAAATCCGTCGCCAAACCGACGTCTATTACGAAGCAGTTGTGAATTGAAGCGCTTCCGCTTCATTTGATGACGACGACAATAACGGAAGGCTGAAGCAAACCTGTTGGAGTTGATGACGATAAGCGACAACGATTGAACTGGGGTCATAGGGTAGTGTTGATTACGCGGGTGATCATTGCTCACGCGGCAGTACCGCAACCGAAAACACACACTCATTACAAAACCAGAAGAATTCTCAGGTTTTTAAGGCAAAATAGTTTGTCGTTTAGATCTATGTACGAATTGTAACCAATATAAGTTGTACATATATCAAAAATGGGTTTGTTTTATGAACTTTTACTTACTCCGTACTATTTTTTAACCGCAGGGTAGTATGTGAAATACTACCACACAGTGGTGCCGAGATATGTGCAAAACAGGCTAGATTCGAACCATCGATTATTGAAAGCCTGGGGTTTCAGTTTTGCTTTATCACCTGGCCTGATTGTCTGAACAGCTGATTGAAGCCAAGGAAAAACAGCGTTCATAGCATTTTGAGACCACCCCTTTAGACTTATGTTATAATGCGTCACTAGGTAGTTGGTATACCCGTAATATACCATAAATTGTGTCATCTATGTAATCAAAAATTTCTGGTTTTATTTAAATATTTTTAATCTTAATTTCTTTGTAATTCAAAGGACTCTGGGCATACAGATGCAAACAGAAACAAAGTAATCTTTGTGAAAACAATCTTGACTCTGGTCCCACAACACTTTAAATAGCCTTGGACGAGTGATTCCTCGTGGGAGAGATTTTGATCCGGTTGAAGACGAGATCAGTGGCTCCATCGCAAGCGGTAGATAGCAAGATAAAGCTTGGTGCAATCAATTTCACATATTGTGATGCCCGTGCCAAATTCAGAAGATCAGCTCAGTGCTTTCTTTTGAATCGGATTGGCATCACATTTACTCCACACGTTCCATGTTCAGGAAGTTACCCATAACCAATATTTTCACCTTTTCATTTGTTGTCATATAAGGCCTAAGAAGTTTAGGAACCAGAGTTAGCGTTCAATATGTACACGGCTCATCGCTCGATCTTGCCGCTAAACATCCAAGCTATTTATTCCACTGCGCTCGGTAAATTGCACTAGGCTAGTATAGCAAAAGCGCTTTCCGATACACGATGGCCGGGTGCTACATCTATTGCGAAGAGGTGGGGACGCTCTAATACAGTATTGTATGATTCCAACAAAATCAGGCCAACCAGCACTTAGCGACATTCATTACAAATAAGAAAACCCTTAAATAGCAGCCGAATCTACACGCAAATGAATAAGAGTACTTTCGTTGATGGCGAGAGCGAGGCAAAGAAAAAAAATGAAATAAAAGGAGAAATTTGCATAATATTTCCGAAGAAAGATCATATACCGGTTAGTTGTGATTCCCGCCACACTATTAGGATGCAGAGGTACATGATGCACAGTGGTAACCAAGTAGTTCAATGTTGGTTCGAAGCTGCCCGACCCAGCAAGCCCCTCATCACTCTGGGACCGAGAAACTAGTTCCGGGTTTTCGTCCGAGATCAAGTCGTGGAATCGTACTTTTGAAGAAAGAATTGAATGAAAAAAGTACTAGGATCCGTACAACATGTGTTGTTGAGTCGTTAAAAAAATAAGATAAGAAAAGAATAGTCGTAGCTAGGTAGCTAGATAGGTGAGGAGAGAGTCCATTAATTATTTCCTTAGCAGCAAAAACAAGTTTCTTTCTTATCTAACTGACTACTCTCATTAATGTTTTACTCGAGCAGTTGACAAAAAAAGACATAGACCTCCGATGATTACGAGGCCAGTTGGAAAAGCACTGAGGAAAAGGCGATGTTCTTATCGAGATAGCCCACTTATACGAAGGCTGCGAAAAGCGTCAATGTTTCTGAGTTGTATCGAACCTCGTTTACATCACTAGTGAATAGATTTAATTTTAACTCATTCTTCAATTTAGCTACAAACTTCTTGTAACATCGGCAGCAAAGCATTGAATCAACGACAATTTTCTAAATTTACGCGTGCAAAGTATCCATCCGTCTCTATTGCAAGAAAGATTGCGAAGGAGTTCGTCCAGAGGAGGAGAAGAGTGAAGAAAGAAGGCTTTCTTGCCAACGTTTTATTTGTTCCAGTTTTTGTTGAGACCTTACTTAGAAAAGCTCTGCTGTTAGAGCTTCGCTATATCTATGAATAAGTCCTTGCCTAAGGCTTTAACCAAGAGGCTAACATTCTAGCTGGTATGCCTGATTATCCATCGTACATTTCTTTGTCAGTTGACTGAAAGTTTTTCGGTGAATCGACATACTGGAGACAATCCGCTTCCATGAAGACACATTAGCAAGCAAATGAATATGGATTAATAGGTTCATGGATTAGATACAAAGAATGGATTCTGAGCAGAAGAACAGACAAACGGTAGGAAATCACAGATCAAACTCATGCACGTCTCATGCTGTAAGGGCATGATCGCCCCTTTGATTCACAACTACCAAGCACTTAGTGGATTTGTGACACCGGAAATTCCACACACAAGGAAGATTCTTTGAAGAAAAGATAGGAAATGAAGAAGTGGTAGGCTTTGATCGTTTCAATTCAGATCAACTCTATTCGAAGCATAGTATAGATGGGTGAACGCATATTTGCCATAAGGTTAAAATTACTCAAGATTATTGATATCAACTCAATGTTTTTCATACTTCCGGTCAAGTCTGGTAGCAATTTCCCAACTCCGTAGAATAAAGTATTTGGTAGCTCCTAGATGCGGGACCCAACTCATGAGCACCGGACCACCGTGTATGTTTCCGGACGTTTCTAACCACTGTGCCGCTTCCATATACTAAAAGTACAGTGTAAATTAGAGTGCTTATAGTAATACAAGTCACTGATTATCAGAGTCGTTCGTTGTGATTTTTTCGAAGAAGATATGATATAATAACAACCAGGATAGCCGTTTTCCGATTTTTCGAGAAGCCGGTGATAGTATAATTATTGTTAAGATTTCGATCATTCTGCTTGCGTTGTTGAAGCGTTTGACCTAGTAAATTACATAGTGGTGTACCCTTCCAGGCTCTGAAGAAGGCGATTCTACTGAAACGTCGACTACCGTTGTGTTGTATGTGTTATATTTGAAAGGAAGTAAAAGTGTGCTGAATAACAATAAAACAACCTGGTGATGAAAGACTCCCATTACAAATGCAGAGTGCAAGTTGTAAAACAAGTAGAAGAAGAAAACAATTTTTGCCAACATATCACCTTCACCTACCGTCAATGGCCGCAGCGCTATTGTCGTGATGCATGCCAATTTCCATTATGCACTTCCGGTGCTTTCATTCTTGCTTTCTTCCTTTTTTTTTCGGAGGTCTCCAATCTGCGAAATCGCGTCAGCAACGTTGTTTAAAAATCCAGATTTCAGACCTATGTCTAATTTATAGTAAACGTAATGTCTACGTTTGAATTCTAAAGGAAAAAAAAAAGACGCGAATAATTAGAAAAGTGAAAATGTATAGACAGTATAGTAAAGTAAAGGATAAAGCTCTCGGCGTTGATCAATCGTTGAGAGATGGATGGCAATACAGCATACAATATATTTCATCACATCAATTTCTATAGAGGTTGTTTCACTTGAACACAAGTGTACAACGCATTTACACTTCCAGTAGGAATCTCAAGCTCTCATCGATCCACAAAGTAGTGTGAAGTGAAAAAGACGCTATGCTGAAAACTTGTAGGCAGTCTAGCAGAGCTATCTCATGAATCCAGGCGGTCAAACAGAACAGCATACAGCGATATTTATGAAGAAGGCAAAATCGTCAGGTGGCAAGCAGACCAGCAAACGAAACCGAAGACCATCGGAAAAATGCAAGAAAGAGAATCTAATGAAAGGAACATTGGGGTTCTTATATTATGAAAGGGCTGATCATATAAATTTAAAAAGTTCACCTAACAAAAAACCGATACAAGGTCACTGGAAACTTAATAGCCATCCTTCAAGAACAATTCTAGAGCCTAATTTGCAGGCCTCTTACCCCTGCAGAAGCACCGGTAACTGCTTGTCACGCTCACCTGGAGTTCCGAGGCTGGTTTGTCGATACTACACGAAAATAATGTCAAGCGAAAAGACCAATAACTACGTAAAGTAGTGTTCCGAATCTACTACTTTTTTTCGCTGGCTAATGGATTGAAAGAACAATGATAAAACAGTTGCCGAGATCGACTTTCTATTAACCTCGGCATTGGATTATAAATGCGTCGTTTCCTCTCTCAGCAATCGCGGGGTTGTTAAACAGCATTCGTTTACTTCCATACAATAACACACATACAACACAATCGTAGCTGACGTTCCGGCAGAATAGCCTTCTTCAGAGCCTGGAAGGGTACACTAACACGCAACTTACTAGGTCAAACACTTCAACAGCACAAACAGAAAGATGAGAATCGAAATGGTAGTCACACGGACAACAGCCTCTCAAAAAACTCACCGTTTCCACGTACCTTCCACTGAGGATGAGCCACTGATCAGCGCTGCATATCGTTGACGACTGCACTTCCCCACATCAACGATCGATACAGAGGTACGGGGCGAGATCACATGTGATCTCGAGGCATTTCTCCCTGCTGTTCCTTCTAGGGTTTTTGGTATTTATTCAAAAAGCCTCAAGAAGCTTGCGCATTGGTGTTTTGGCATCCTGTGTGATGATAGTGACTTTTCTGTCAAAATCGTCTCCACTATGCTTTTGTATCCTATGCGGGCCTAGTGGCGTGCCCTTGTCTTGCTTTTTGTTTGCCATCTAGGTGCTCTTTTATGCGGATACATAAAGGTCTACCCGTTTCGCCAATATATTCGTACGCAACTTACTAGGTCAAACACTTCAACAGCACAAACAGAAAGATGAGAATCGAAATGGTAGTCACACGGACAACAGCCTCTCAAAAAACTCACCGTTTCCACGTACCTTCCACTGAGGATGAGCCACTGATCAGCGCTGCATATCGTTGACGACTGCACTTCCCCACATCAACGATCGATACAGAGGTACGGGGCGAGATCACATGTGATCTCGAGGCATTTCTCCCTGCTGTTCCTTCTAGGGTTTTTGGTATTTATTCAAAAAGCCTCAAGAAGCTTGCGCGTTTGTGTTTTGGCATCCTGTGTGATGATAGTGACTTTTCTGTCAAAATCGTCTCCACTATGCTTTTGTATCCTATGCGGGCCTAGTGGCGTGCCCTTGTCTTGCTTTTCGTTTGCCATCTAGGTGCTCTTTTATGCGGATACATAAAGGTCTACCCGTTTCGCCAATGTATTCGTCCCCGCAATCATTACAAGAGATCAGGTATATCGCACCTGAACTCATGCAATCACCGTTCTTGCCAAAATGCCAAATTACGCAATTTTCTGTCTCACATAGATGGTCATAAATGCGGTTGCGAACCAACTGACGACGGAGAGTATCGAGTGGTATTTCTGCTATCGCAACCGATTCCTCTAGACTCGCCCTTCTTATGCACCGTTTTATTGCTATATTTACTTCATCGCTAATAAAGGGCAGCATAAACGGATTTTTTTTTTTGGCCAAGTGCTTGCTCTTGGTACGTCGCTCTCCTTTTAAACACATCTCCTCGGATTACCATTTCGTAGCCATTGAAGATGGCTATTTGTCGAGCCAAGTCGAGCGATTCTCTTACTTCCGTCTTCGTACACATGGAGGTGGCTGTTCGAAAAATGATTCTCACAATCGCCCTCTTTGTGTGTGAACGATGAAAAGAAAGGAAATGAACGAGGATGTTTTTGTTACTTGGTTTTCGGTACCACTTTGTAGGATAAAGCATTTTTCCGTCCGATGCTACCGATGGTAGTTCACTCTCAGTTGGAGGGTCCACTTAGAGAATCAGATTCAATAATGTGAGAATTTGTAATTCAATTTCTACACAAATGTAATAAGAAGACTATAAAAAGGTAAAAGGGTACAAAACCGTGCTGATGCCTTTTCTGGATGACTTTTTGTTGGATTTCCAGTGAATAGGAAACGAAACCACCTATAGAGAATGCTATCAAGCACAAATTGTGAACGTATTCCGATAATGGCAATGGCAAAAAGCTATCTAACTCCTTTAATAGCACTGTTTAACATCGTCAGCTTTCCAGCTATACTGGCCTATTTGAAGGAATCGAAGCAGCGAACAGTTTTTTTTATTAACAAAAATTCTACTATCAAAGGACTTTCCATAACAGGCGAGTTATTTGGGAGAATTTTATCGAAACTATAGATAAAAAAATCACAATGTAGTCGGTTTTCGTTTATTGACTATTTTTTTTCTTTAATGGCACGGCATTACGTGGAATACAGCCATAATGCGGCTGAGATATCTGCAAAACTCTTGGTCGCTGGTGACTATGGTCAGGAACGAACGCACTATTTACCCCCTCCGGGGGCTAACGCACTCGCCACGACACCATGCGAGTCCTTCGTTTCTCCTTGTTATTGTTATCAGTCGAGTTATTAGACCTATAGGTGCTATCAGCAATCACCCGTCAATGGCATTGATCTAGAGAACACAAATGGGCATTGAACGTAGTTAAGCTGAAACTGTGGTATAAATCACAATGTCGTCACCATGCACTCAATAAAAAGTCACTAAGAAAGGGTTATAGAGTATTCATTTCCCACCGCATACACCAGCGGACCGGAGTTATGCAGATATCTCTATGGCTGTGAATAGAAGGTCTACTATTTTTAATACTGCAGTTAAAACCATTAAAATAAAAGAGGATAAAGCTCTAGACGTGGATCAATCCCTGAAGGATGCGCCATGCATTAGGCTTTATTAATCATCGTTTGGAGGTGATTGAATGCATATCTGACTCTTACAATGACCTACCAATGTATCAAGCTAGTGCCGCTATCCTCCAGGACAAGTATGGCACCAATTTGCTAACCCCGAAAGGATAAACGGCTACGTTGGCCAGGGAGGCGGAGATCCATTCCACGTTTGAGTTTTGTGGGCACCGACCACTGCGCCAAGCGCCTTTTCAGGAAACAACTAGATAGTGAAAATATAACGAAATTCGAAATATAACGTTAATAATGCTGAGATATTTGCAAAACTCCGGACCGCAGGTGTTTGCGGTGGTGAACGAACGCGCTATTGTCCTTTCCAAGGAGTAACGCGTTCACCACCACAAAATACGGGTCCTTTGTTTTGCCTGTCTCTCAGCTAGTTCTAATGATCTTTTGCCATCAGCAATCACCTGTCAACCAGATTGATCTGGGGAGCCCACATCGCCATTCAACCCAGTTAAAATGAGGTTGTAGTTGAAATCATAATGTTTTACCTTTTAT
Organism: Angiostrongylus cantonensis; assembly: GCA_009735665.1. Lineage (NCBI taxonomy): Eukaryota > Metazoa > Nematoda > Chromadorea > Rhabditida > Metastrongylidae > Angiostrongylus > Angiostrongylus cantonensis. The sequence goes on along the minus strand of MQTX01000172.1, from coordinate 516,657 downwards.
TTTCCGCCTACTACAATTTTCACGGCAGGTTACTAAGCGAAATACAACCACAACGTTGCTGAGGTATTTGCAAAACTCTGAAGATCGATAGAACTAGCTGACAGGCAGGCAAAACGAAGGACCCGCATGGTGTGGTGGTGAATGCGTCACTCCCCGGAAAAGACAATAGCGCGTTCGTTCCCCACCATAGACACCTGCGGTCCAGAGTTTTGCAAATATCTCAGCAACGTTGTGGTTGTATTTCGCTTAGTAACCTGCCGTGAAAATTGTAGTAGGCAGAAAATAAAAGGTAAAACATTAACGAGTTCGTGTTTTCATTTCGAATAGTCAGAAATTCGAAATAATCCACTCAAACGGATCGATATCTAGGATTTGCACAACTCCTTTCAGCCAACATTATATAGTGAAGAAGTGATTAGTAGAAAAAAGCGATATCTACTACGATTTTGAAAACCACTCCGCTAAATGGTAATCGAAAAGTGGAATGGAGAGAGATCGATCGGCATCCATAGGAAAGAACGCAATCATAAATAATTTTTCCTTAAGAAATACAATGTGTAACAAGACTATTTGCATAGAAGGGATAGAAGTATTGCGCTCTCGGCTTTGCTCAATCCTTGAATAATGCACCATGCATTCAATCTCACCAGTCATTGGCTAGCGGTGATTGAATGCACATTTGGCCTTTACAATGACTTGCAGTTACTTATCGATGTATTTGGTCAGTACTGCCAACCTTCCAGACAAATATGTTACCAGTTTGCCGACCCCGAAAAGATGGAAGATTTCGTGAGTCCGGAACGTGATATCGATGATACTGAACCGAGTACCACGTGTTAATTACTGGCCACCTTTAACAACTACGCTACATGCGATCGCTTATTCACATACTGTTCACTAATTTTGTTCAAATGATAAACAAAATGCACTTAAACAAAAAGGAAGAAAACAAAAGATGTGCTCGTAACAGTGAACAGTTCAAAAATCTGCTGTTGTGCTGAGCGTGGGGTAAGTTCCTGAGCTCTGCTTTGTGCTCTAGATCAGTTGCAGGGACCCAGATGTCACTGTGGAACAATTTTGCTAAGATAAATAATAACCTGTCCATAGAAAAATGGGCTGATCAGGGGCGAAGTGCATTGAGGGATGTGCTCACTCGAAACTTTATCTATTTATATTTGAGTGCTCTTCAGTGACTGCGTGAGGGTTCTGAGATTTCTCTATCGTCCGCAGTCGTAAGGCCCCGTATTCTGATGAACTATGTAGTACTAAATGGAGCCGAATAGTTGCTTTACCTTCTCAAGTATGAGATTTTTTTCACGAACAAAAAGTGAAGCATGAATACGTTCATATAGAAAGAAAATAATAAAAGGGGAAAATAGCAAGAAAAAAATGCTTTGAAAACGAGAAATTTCATTTTGTTGTCAGCAGTAACAATCAGAAACATTTTTGCCAACTGAATTCGGAGACATCCCAACGGTTTCCCGCCTCATCGTGGCTAAGACGTGTTCCTGGGTGTCGGCCTGCGATGTACAACGGAGAGATTCACCCCTCCAGCATGATCTCCCAAGCCAAATAATTCGGCTCCTTCATGAGGAAGCTCAGCGCAGGATAAGCCAATACCAAAATCCGTCAATGTCCTGGTACCAAAATAGTCGCATTGTGGTAAATTTCACTCTGATCCACAAGGGCTGTGGCAGCCTGTCGTGGCGACGACCTGGGACTTTGGCCAGGCTGTCCTCGGGATTCCAGGGAACCACAATGGCTTAAGCAGCAAATCTCCGAAAAAATGGTGATTATGCTGGGACTCGCACAACTGGTGATGACGGGCTGTTCAAGTATCAAGTAAAGCAAATTTTTTAATCGTTCCGCATAACGAGTATAAGTAAGCATTAATTCGGCTCCTTCATGAGGAAGCTCAGCGCAGGATAAGCCAATACCAAAATCCGTCAATGTCCTGGTACCAAAATAGTCGCATTGTGGTAAATTTCACTCTGATCCACAAGGGCTGTGGCAGCCTGTCGTGGCGACGACCTGGGACTTTGGCCAGGCTGTCCTCGGGATTCCAGGGAACCACAATGGCTTAAGCAGCAAATCTCCGAAAAAATGGTGATTATGCTGGGACTCGCACAATTGGTGATGACGGGCCGTTCAAGTATCAAGTAAAGCAAATTTTTTAATCGTTCCGCATAACGAGTATAAGTAAGCATGAAACCCGCTGACGAAGTTATACGGTATTTAATTTTCTTTACTTCGATTAATAAAGCTTATTCTGAGCTGAAATATGCCAATTTGAAAATACAGGTTATCGCAGATGACCGCTTTAGTCACAAATAACAATAAGTTCAGGAAACAGATCACGGAAAACTTCCCTGATTATTTTTTAGCGATTTTGGATGGCTACCCGCTGAAAAACAAATCATTACCAGCGAATAGGTATCTCAGCAACCACCGTCTGTATAAAAGGACGCTTTCGGGTGAGATTGCCTCATTCGATAGGTTCATTGAATGAAGGAGATTCGTCTCGGATCATCGGCTCTGATGTGTACGAAGACGTTGGAAGGCTAGCCGAATAAACACTTTTATCCAGCTCGTGTTAGCTTAACAATCTAAAAAGGTACTGATTCATTGACTGTCGTTCAATTCGTGCAGAACGGAGTCGGCCGCCTCCCTCATCTTCAACGTCGAATTTTTTTTTTAGTTTTTTTTTTTTCAAAAACAACGCAATTTTTTGAAGCAATGTCACGTTGCTCATTCGTTAACGCTTTCTTCCTTCCATACACTATTAAGTTTTCCAACCGTCTCCACCGCGTGGATCCGAGCCTGAATTTATAGAAGCAGCTCCCCCGATATCACTCTTCTGACATCTGAAATTCCTAACTCTAAAATTTTTTTGAAAATCACTTTATGTTATAGGTAAACTACACGAAGCGAAAGTGCATAAAATATAAAATGCTATATCACACAATAGCACAGTAATTTAAAAAAAAAACCTTGCTAAAACGTTCACAACGAAAAAGCAATTGCGGAACTGACACTAATTTCCGAACGGTCTGGTAAAAGTGATCATTGACTTACCTTCAACTTCAGATGGTCTCTTAGCTCATGCATCTAGTTTGGCGAACTACTCTACGCATTCCGTATAAAAGTGATTTGGAGAATACAACGCAATAACTAGAGAAACTTTGCAATACACACATTGATCTGAACCCGCTATCTGGGTTAAACAGAGTTCGCGTATGGCACAATGATCGGAGGCGCCTTGCAACACATACGTGAATTCGATCCCCGCTCCCATGGTACACCAAGCCTTCCATACCTCCGGGTTCGACAAACTGGTACCAGATTTGTTTGGAAGGATAGCAGCACTAGCTCAATGCATCGTTAGACCATCTCGAGTCATTATAAAGGCCAGATATGCATTCAATCACCTCCAGAACCTTGCTAAAACGTTCACAACGAAAAAGCAATTGCGGAACTGACACTAATTTCCGAACGGTCTGGTAAAAGTGATCATTGACTTACCTTCAACTTCAGATGGTCTCTTAGCTCATGCATCTAGTTTGGCGAACTACTCTACGCATTCCGTATAAAAGTGATTTGGAGAATACAACGCAATAACTAGAGAAACTTTGCAATACACACATTGATCTGAACCCGCTATCTGGGTTAAACAGAGTTCGCGTATGGCACAATGATCGGAGGCGCCTTGCAACACATACGTGAATTCGATCCCCGCTCCCATGGTACACCAAGCCTTCCATACCTCCGGGTTCGACAAACTGGTACCAGATTTGTTTGGAAGGATAGCAGCACTAGCTCAATGCATCGTTAGACCACCTCGAGTCATAAAGGCCAGATATGCATTCAATCACCTCCAAACAATGCTTAATGAAGATGAATACATGGAGCATCCTTTAGAGATTGATCAAGGCCGAGAGCTTTATTCCTGTATTCTTTATTCTTATTCCTGGCTAACCAGGTCCTCATCTCCTTGGCTTGTAACTTGGTATCGTACATGTTTCTTATAATAAAGACACTAAAATGACAAATAGGATGCAAAGTTCCGCAAGTCATTGTATAGACCGATTATGCATTCACCTACTCCTACGATGCTTAATTGAGTCAAATGCACAGCGCATACTAGATTTATTCCTCGGAGGAATGACAATATTTCATATTTTACACATTCATTGGAGACAAAATTGCAATCAATCGATTTGGACGAAAACTGGAGCCAGTACGTAGGTGATCCCAACGAATAACTCTGGGTTTTTTGTACGGTCGGGATAAGCTCAGGTGCGATCCTCCATTACAAATTCCTGCAATTTATCCACGGCTAGCAGCTATCTAGAAACAGTGAAAAATTATGGTTCTGGTGCGAAACTATGATGATTTTTGCGTCCACTGAGCAAGTGAAAATCTACTGAAGAGCTCTGATAGACAACAGAAACGACTAGACACTTTAGCACGTAATGCCCAAATCACGATATGATTAATGAAACCAAAAGAGATGCAGGTGTTTTTTTATTTAGTTATAACAGCAAAAAAGAGTTTTAGATTGGTGAACAAAATTAACTATCCACCATTATGTAGTCATTTTGATGCATATTCTTCTAGGAAGTGACTTTGATTCAGCCTCGGTCTGAATAATCAGTATCATCTGTTTCACTTGTAGTCACGTTGATCGTCGAATGACTCGAGCGGTCGTCAGTAAACCCTCCATTTTTCCCTATCGCGTGTAAAAGTAGCCCAGTGGGTTCTGTTCGCCCTAGGGACTCGTCGAGCATCATATCTTTCGTCTAGGCTCTTCGTGAAGAACTCTGACCATCGGGTCGGTGGTCTTCCTGCAGTACATTTGACATCCCGAGGAATCCAGTCACTAACAGCTCTTGTCCATCGGTTATCATTCATAGCATTATGCGTCCGGCCCACCTTATCTTCGACTGCTTGTCGTATAGAACAGCACCTTGATTTTTGATCGTTGACGCAGGTCGGAGCTTCGGATCCCATCCCTTGCTTGTGTGAAACAGGATACTTCTAGCATCGTCCTTTCGACTGCGCGTTCGATAACGCTGAGTGATCTTTCATCCCGCTTACGCAACGACCAGGTTTCTGACGCAAACGTTAGAGCAGGAAGAACCGTTGAGTCGAAAAGGTGGGAACGGAGTCGGGTGTTCTTTGTTTTCTTCACTACAACCCCGATTCTCTTGGAAGCTCCCCAAGCCGCTCGTTTCCTTGTGTTCAGCTCTGGAGCTAAGCCATTCATCATATTGATTTCCTGAACTAGATAGGCATGACTGGAGCATTCGGAGATATTCGTTCCGTTGAGCGTAAATGGGACAAACGAAACCAATCCGTTCTTCACGTACATCGTTTTCTTGAGATTTAGTCGAAGACCAATCTTTCCACAGCCTTTGTCGAAGTCGGCGATCATACGTTCCGCTTGGCTAATGTCTGGTGTTATAAGAACGATATCATCAGTAAAGCGAAGGTGATCTATCTACCGACCATCGACTTTCACTCCCATATTATCCCATTCCAATGTCCGCATGACGTTCTGTAGGGTGGCGGTAAATAATTTTGGCAAGATTCTGTCGCTTTGCCTAACTCCTTTTTTGACGTCAACGTTAATATCATTGTAGAATGGTGAGATTTTGGTTGTGAAATTTTGGTACAGCTCACGAAGAATCTTTATGAGTAGAGACTCCTTGACTATGAAAGGCTTTCATGACTGCTTCTATCTCAACTGAATCAAAGGCGTTTTGTAAATCGATGAAAGTGAGACAGAGCGGTCCTTCGTACTCTCGAGATATTTCAATGAACCTTGTTATCGTGTGAATGTGGTCCATCGTACTAGATTTTTTTCGAAATCCTGCTTGCTGGCTGTTCGTCGTCCAGTATTCAGTCAATCCTGTTTAGCATGACTCGAGTGAAAAGTTGGTAGACGACGGACAACAAGCAAATTGGGCGATAGTTGCTTGTATCGTGTAGGTAACCCTTATTGAACAATAACACGGTCTTGCTGGTCTCCACGGAGTAGGGACTTTATGTTCAGACAGGTAACGTGTGAAGAGCTAAGCCAGTTTGTTCACGAAGACTGGCAGAACGTTCTTCAAATGTTCTCATCTCATCCTGTCTGGACCTAATGCTCTTCGATTTTTCATCGGCGAAATGGCATGTCGGATTTCGAAAGTGAGAACCGGTGGTGCAACATATCCATCCTCTTTTATTTCTTTTGACGGAAAGTGGACGTGACTATCGAAGAGATCTGAGTAGTATTCGTGAATGATTTTCTCTATTGACTTTCTGGACGCTGTTAATGTTCTGTCTGGGCGTCGGAGTGTAATCATCTTAGTCTTGTAATGGGCGAAACTTCGGTGGGCTTTGCGAATGCTTTTCCCAGCCTCTGCAGCTTCCACCACTTCTGCTGCTCTTCTCTCTTTAAGATCTTCTTTTATCGCCTATCTGCATTGTTTTGCAAGTTCGAACGTTAGTTCGCGGATGCCTGCAGCTTGTGCGATTCCACGTTGGCATATCACCTCGAGAGTTTCCGGAGACCGACGTCTCTTGGTGACTTTCGGACTCTCAGCTTTCATAGCGCTAACGTGAATATGTTCAATGGGCCGATTGTATTCCTTATCGATGTTGTCGACAACGGCTTCTTCCCAACAGCCGACTAATGAATTGAATAAGCACCAGTTTGTAGTGGTTTTTTGTCACCAGTTTTTTTTTTTGAATTTATCGGCTTTTTCTCCTTTCCGCGAAAGCCGACTAATGAATTGAATAAGCACCAGTTTGTAGTGGTTCTTTGTCACCAGTTTTTTTTTGAATTTATCGGCTTTTTCTCCATTCCGCGAAAAAAAAATCTTGCACGAAGGAGACGGTGGTCTGATTCCGTGTAGAATTCTGCGAAAACAGCGACATCGGCTAGGCAAATCTTTCTATTTACTATGATGTGGTCTATTTCGTTGTAGTACTTACTATTGAGAAATTTCCACGTCCATCGTTGACGGTGAAGCTTCTGGAATTGCGAGTTACCATGGATGGTCTTGGTTGCCATGATAAACTCAGAGATCCGCTCACCCTCTCTGCTTACCCTGTTGTTCGCTCACTGTTCCATTCTAATCCGTGGGTCCCAATGTGACGTTCCTCAGACGTTTTTCTTGGTCCATTCTCGTTATTGAAATCTCAAATGGCGACCTTGAAGATTGTAAGGTATTCTCTGTAGAACCTCTCCAAGTTCATGTAGAACGCTTCGACTTCTTCTTCGTCATGGTTTGATGTTGGCTCGTAAACGACGAAGTTTGTCAAAGCCGGTATTGATCCACATCTTTTTAATCGTAAACGTCCCATTCGGGTTGTAAGCTTTTCGAATGAATCGATGTTCATGGACAAACTCGTGTTAACGGGAACGCCGACAGCGCCTACGCTTCTACTGTCGCATGTTCCGAGGAACAGTTCTTCTCCAGTGTCATTGACGGCGTTGAATGGGTGACGTCGTCTCGTCTCGGCTATGCCGATGACGTCGTAGCTTATCATTCTTGCTTGTATGAGTAAGTCTTCTATCGAGGACTCGTATGCAAGTGTACGTGCATTGTAGGTACAGGTCGTCGCCATAGTTCTTGGTCCAGGCAGCTTCCACTGGTTCTGAGATTTTAGCAGCCTTTCCGTACTCGTCCTACCCAAAGCTGCTAAATTGGGGGCTCTTTCAGGGTCAGTGGAATGAGGCCCGTTTTTTTACTGTATTTATCATATTTGATACCCACGTATAGCTTGCTGGGCTCTGAACGTGGAGGCTGGCTATGCTCACGGGTGGCTTGCCAGGTTCTCCTAGAGTGGGCATGGAGCTTATTTGTTGGAGGCGACTCCTAACCGCCTCCCATATACTTCCCTATCACTTGATTGCAGGCTTTTGGCCGAGTTGACTCGTAGAATACAATCCGCATAGAGCGAGAATGCACCCACACACGCATGCATGAATACGCCTAGCAAATACAGAAAGTGTGTGCCCAATCGGCGCAGCAGGAACAGGGAGTCCATCCACTGTATCCACCTGCGTTTCAGGGAAGCAAAGGTCGCTTTTGGCCCGCAATTAACCCCCTATCCGCCACCTGGGGACGCGCCACGTAGCCTCGCGACCTACCGGCTCGAGATCCCTCATATGAGGGAGATCCGTGGCTGAATAATCATTACACTTAGAAACGCCTTCCTACATATTTGATACCCACGTATAGCTTGCTGGGCTCTGAACGTGGAGGCTGGCTATGCTCACGGGTGGCTTGCCAGGTTCTCCCAGAGTGGGCATGGAGCTTATTTGTTGGAGGCGACTCCTAACCGCCTCCCATATACTTCCCTATCACTTGATTGCAGGCTTTTGGCCGAGTTGACTCGTAGAATACAATCCGCATAGAGCGAGAATGCACCCACACACGCATGCATGAATACGCCTAGCAAATACAGAAAGTGTGTGCCCAATCGGCGCAGCAGGAACAGGGAGTCCATCCCCTGTATCCACCTGCGTTTCAGGGAAGCAAAGGTCGCTTTTCGTCAGCGATTAACCCCCTATGCGCCACCTGGGGACACGCCACGTAGCCTCGCGACCTACCGGCTCGAGATCCCTCATATGAGGGAGATCCGTGGCTGAATAATCATTACACTTAGAAACGCCTTTCTATTAACCTCCGCACTGTTCAATAAGCCAACGTTTTCTTCCTTTGCAGACACAAGATTGCTAATCAAGTTGTTTGGCTGCTCCTGTTTACCGCCTCATTATGGCCTTGAGGTGGTCCTGGGTATCGGAATGACAGCGGAGAGATCGGAGGAATTCGCCCCCTTTTTACATTTGTCTTATTTGCAGTGATATCGTTGGTTCCTAAGTAATTGAACCTTATATTTGCAAGGTTCAACTACTTAGGAACCAACGATATCACTGCAGATAAGTACAGTAGTCAAAACTTGGAGACCTAGTGTAAAAACAGTTGCGAAGAAAACCATGCGAAAAAACTGCCTTGTTTTTTAAGTATTCATTACGTTGTTTATTTATCTATTCATAGGCATTTGAAGCGCATAAAGTGCAGTGGCCGGCATCCCCTGCCCTACGTACGGGATCGATCCCGATCCCCACGCTCACCAAGCCTTCCATCCCTCCGGGTTTGACAATTTGTTACCAAACCTAAGCTCCCCTGACTCGATACATCGATAGGTTTTCATGAGCCAATGTAAATTCCAAATTTGCATTCATTCACCTCTGACGTTTAATAAAGTCGAATGCACAGTGCATTCACGGATTGAGCAACACCGAGAGCTCCATCCTTTCATCTTTCGCTACAGGTGTTTCACTTGAATTCTCGCGACAACGGCTCATTTGTCTTTCAACAGAACTGGCACGGCTATTTAGTAACGAATGCGTGAAAATGAATAAATGCCCTAAAACACCTTGACTTAGCTCTCAGAGTTTTCGAAGAATTTCCGAGAAAAAAATTAACCAGCGCTTATTTCACAGATGGGAACGGTGGCGGTGGTAGCGGCATTGCTATTTGTCTCCAGACGGGAGGTGAATGACGGGAGGAGAATGAAATGACAAATTTCATGTATTCAAGATAAGATTTTGTGCACTGTTTTCTCGTTTTGATTGTTTTTTACAAGATGTAAAAAGCTGCACAAAAATTGGCTAATGAAAATTTAAAGAGCTTCGTCTCTATTCCAACCACTCCACAGACGTAGTCGATTTTCGAAAAAAAACTCCTTTCCATAACAACAATGCCACCGAAAATATTTTATTCTTCTCAATGGAGTCAGCATAAAAGTTTCTTGCTATAGTTTATTCATATGACCTCTATCTATTTATCTCGCTCTCTAGTATAACGCCTTCCCACTGACTCGCTATTGTTAGCTGAATAATTTTCAGCTCTCCCGGATTTTCTGGGGGATTAGCTCCGATTGTCACCTTCAGATTGCTGATCTCAGCTGGTGATTTATCACCATGACTTCTTTCTCAACAGGCCTCTTATTTCTGGTAGGAAACTTTTCGAACCGTCTGTACAATGTGCAATCAGAAGCTCTTCTCTGGCTGCATGGTTCAGTAACATTTTTAGTTTCTTCGGTGGCAGTAGGTAGACTTGCAAAACAAGAAGACATGTTTTTTCTCGCTTACGTTTCCTTTTGTTTGTTTGTTTTTTGTCTTCTGCGTTGATACAGCTACAATTGAAATCATTGTAAACGAGGTCGTAGAAAGGAATTAAAAAGCAGGGGTAAATGGAGATTCGGATCTCAACTGATGTGCAAGAAATGCTCGTGTAATCTTCATGAAGACGAAGACTACTTCTGTTTTTACACCAAGCAATTAAGAAATCGTTGCTTGCCGTATTAGTTCGTCGCCTAATCAGTACAATCCGCTTGACTTCCAAAAAGCAATAGCTTCGCTTTGGCATTTCTAAGAAGCTTATAGAAAGCGAAGAAAAGTGTAAAATGTAGATCATTGCCTTAGGCTTGGACATTCACTCGAAACCATTCGTAGCGCTGAAGAAGTTATTGCATATGTATTTTGCCTCCAGAATTATTTTCCGTCCATTATTTCGTTACCAACGTATGAGATAAATGTTTTTTGTCCTTCTAGACTAGAGTGATATCAATTCCTCGAGACCGAATGGAAGAGGAGACTGGGCACCTGTTTAGCACAAAGTCGTGAACCGAGCTAAGGACCCGTTGTGATACTCACACACCCCATCATCTCGAATTGAGCCCTGGACGACAATCTTGAAGAAATGGATGGGAATTGTGCCGAACTCAGATCAACTTAGAAAAACCAACCTGCCATCCAAGTACCTAAGTATAGACGAGGAAGTGATCAATTACGTGAGCATTCGCAGTTAACATCACAAAAAAATTGATGGTGGAACAATCACAAACTAGTGTATGCGTTAATGCATGGTCGTGGGGATAAAAAATGATGCACGAAGCATGGGTCACAACTGCACTGCTATCTTCGGGCTAAATCTATTCTATATTGCCTTCATGGGAATCATTTTAGCACAATGTTTGCTGTCTTTCAATTATTATTTTAGCAATAACACGAACCGATAAAGCTTTTGAAGTGGCGTTGTTATATATTTTCCCTCTACTTGTAAATCGTTTGGCTGGACTTAGGAATTTATAGATAAATAATTACAGGCTCCGTTTCTAGTAAGTAGGTAGGGTAGACCAGTGGTAGTAATATAGCTCCACTGGCACAAGGCGCAGGACTAGCTCCATTTCAAGCCACGAAGCCCCCAGTCGCTAAGATTAGAGAAACAAGACGAAAACTTGTTTGGCACCGACCTATTTTTTCAGCTTTTGCACGTTTATTTTCTATTTCTTCTATTTCATCTATTTTCGAGAATCGCAGTACTCGCATCAGATTCGTTCTCTCTCTCATCCATCATCCGCGAAGGTCTTCGAGCCTTTGCGTGTTGGTTCGGCCTCATCTTGAAAATCGTAGCCCTCTTTGTGAAAGTCTTTGAATGCTGGTCCAATCGATTCTTTCCCGAATGCAAAATATAACTGCACAAGCTTTTCCTTCTTCTCAAGAAGAAGACACGCTTGGTGGGCCCGGAGTGGGGTCGAACCAGAACCGTTCCGCTACTTTCCTCTTGAGACCACAATAGTCTTCAGATAACACTCGAACCAACAACCAAAAATCTGGATATCGTCATGGAAAACGGATATGTGGAAACGAATAAGGTGCAGGAAGTGCCTCACAATATATGCAACACGGAGCCGTGTAAGAAATTAAAAAGAGTTCTTATAAATGTTGGACTTGAATGCATGCAGCACAGTGGTTAGAGGAATCGTGTAAAACATACATCGTCACTGTGTATTCTTTCTTTGACAAGCTTACACAAGATTGAAAAACAATCTTTATTCTTCTAAAATTTCGTCGTCTTGGTCTTCATCGGTGCCGATGATTCGAGTCGATAGTCCACTGTTCCTCTTCGCCACGATGTGGCGTCTTCGCCTTAGTGTAAAAATGGCTTGTCAACCTCGTGTAAGTTTAATGAAATAGTACACGTTGATTAGTAATACCTGGGCTAAAGAAAAGTCGGTTTTGAAATATTGTTATTGGTCTTTGCTAGCTGATGATGATACCGACTTCTGTAGGATCGATTGTCCTAGAAAAAAAAACAAATTACATTCAATACTTCGAAACAATTACATTCAATACTTCAAAAATTACATTCACCTGACAATGACCACTATCAACCATCAGCATACTGCACAAAGAGGAATCGCCACGTGAGTATGCCTTCTGTAGGATCGATTGTCCTAGAAAAAAAAACAAATTACATTCACCTGACAATGACCACTATCAACCATTAGCATACTGCACAAAGAGGAATCGCCACGTGAGTATGCTTCATCCGAGAGATAGTCCGCTGAGGAAGACACAACTTGAAACGAAGGCGAAGCCGCCACACCACATAGAGACGAGGAAGAACGGTGGAATGTCGACCCGGATCCTCGGCTCTGATGAAGACGAAGACATCAGTTCCGTATAAGTTTATCAAAGAAAGAATAGGAATTCGTTAGCAATAGAGAGCTTTAAGGAAAGCCCTTTTTGGGAAGACATGGTCAATTGCTCGACCCCCGCATCCAAAACTTATCAAGCTTCGCATTCCTCCCGAGTTGGAAAATTCATAGAACACTATCGGTAGCATACCGCAAATCTTCAGATGGCAGAAACATGTAATAAGTAACAACTCCAGTGCTGCCAATGGAGCGAAATGCGTAGCGCTTCTGCTACTGGTTGGAAAAACCGAAAGATTATCGTTTATCAGAATTGATAGACTATTTTTAGTACATGTAATCGACCCGGATCCTCGGCTCTGATGAAGACGAAGACATCAGTTCCGTATAAGTTTATCAAAGAAAGAATAGGAATTCGTTAGCAATAGAGAGCTTTAAGGAAAGCCTTTTTGGAAAGTACATGGTCAATTGCTCGACCCCCGCATCCAAAACTTATCAAGCTTCGCATTCCTCCCGAGTTGGAAAATTCATAGAACACTATCGGTAGCATACCGCAAATCTTCAGATGGCAGAAACATGTAATAAGTAACAACTCCAGTGCTGCCAATGGAGCGAAATGCGTAGCGCTTCTGCTACTGGTTGGAAAAACCGAAAGATTATCGTTTATCAGAATTGATAGACTATTTTTAGTACATGTAAGCCTAGTAATTACTGAGGGACTCGATCGATCGCCCACGATGTATTGCTTCGCTTGCGTTGAGCTGCAGAACCTCTCAATAAACCGTATTCGCTTTATGGACAAGAAAAAACACCATACCTATTTTGCAAAGCTTCCAACTTTTAGTGTTATTTTAATAGTAGGTGTTTTAGCTGCTTTGAATTGTAGGATAAAAAGGTAAAAGCTCTCGGCGTTGATCAATCCCTGAGGGATGCGCCATGCATTCGACTTCATTAAGCATCGTTGGAGGTGATTGAATGCACATCTGGCCTTTACGATGACTCGCGGTGGCGTGCCGATGTATCGAGCCAGTGCTGCTATCATTCCAGACAAGTCTGGTTCCAATTTGCCGACCCCGGAGGGATGGAAGGCTTTGTGGGCCATGGGCGCATTTCACGTGCGCGCCGCAGTGGCGTCTCCAACCACTGCGCCACACGCGCCCTTAATTGTAGGATACAATCCGATAATCTGTATGCATACATATGAATATGTATACCTACCCATAAAAGCTGCGTGTCAAGTGGTACAACATAGTGGTGAAGTTCATCTCCTGCATCTCGTGAGTAAATTCTTCGCATGAAGACGAATACGTGTTCACCTCCGCTTTGCGCTACACTCACTAGCTATCTGGTGACGTGTCATATAACCTCGCAGCTAACCGGCTTATTCTAATACAATAGAAGTGGTTGTGTTAACAACGATGAATATCCGTCGTGTTATTAGTGTTAGGCAGATTAGTTGCGAGGCTACGGCCAGTAAGAGTTTATAGTTAACCTTTTAAATCTCGAGTACCTAGTTGTGACAATATCATCATAATATTAAAGTATAATGCATTGCAATCTTTGCTGTCGGCCTTATCACCGCTTGGTCTGGTTTCATCACAAGTTTTGTTCACTTCATGCTTTTTTATCGAAAGTACCGTATTCATTTAGCGCTAAAGTTTTTGAGTTTTTACACCATTGAATTTACTTCTCGTTTAAGTATCTATGTTAATATGTGCCTTAACAATCGTCTTTCTGAACTTTTGAATTGTTTTCTGGATTGTTTTATATGACAGAATCATTTACCAGATACAATGAGAAATTTGAAATAAAAAAGAGCTAATGTCTAAATAGGACGTCTGTGGAGCAGTGGTCAGAGGCGCCCTGCAGCACACACATGGTCCCCGCACCCATTGCTCACCAAGTCTTCCATTCCTCAGGGATCGGCAAATTCGTACCAGACTTGTCTGGAAGGATAGCAACATTGGCTCCATACATCGGTAGGCCACCGCCAGTCATTGTAAAGGCCAGATATGCATTCATTCACCTCCAAAAGATGCTTAATGAAGTCGAATGCATGGTGGTTCACTCAGGGAATTGACCAACGCCCAGAGTTTTATCCTTTATCTCTTGATGACTGATACAATGTTTATTTTTATATATTTACAACCAGGTTTAGAGGTAGTAGTGAAGCATTGTTGCACAAATCAAGTAAGTAATATTTATCCAGGTTGCATTCAAATTAAATTATGCTTAGAAAAAAGGTTCCGCATGGCTAAAACATAATTTGAACTCTTAAAAATTTTAACTCAGAACGATGCTTACAAATAGCACAGATCCGGGAACACTATCGTTTCTGCTCGACGAAATCTCGCTTATTGATTTGCTTCCGTGTTCGTAAAGTGGGCCCTGAAGCATCAAGGTGTACGAAATGAGCGCTATAGGTTCAAAAATTAAGGATTTCATGGCAAAACGTGGCAAAACAAGCGAAGACTTGGATATCTAAGCAATTTTTTTGCACCTAGTAAAGTCCACTACGAGCTGAAATAGATAGAGTAGTGCAACACCCATGAAGCTCACGTTGTTCCGTAAGCGCGTTTAGTGAAATCATTTCCTAAAATCATAAATAGGTTGAATTACCACTTTTCTTACTGCATATACTCCCTTTTACTCCAAATGCCAGAAATGTCTCAATTCATCTCTGATGGCGTGCTACTGTTGTTCAATCTGTTCTACCGAACCGACTTTAATGGTTCCCAGACTATCATATTTTTATTCTGGGATCTCCGTATATAGCCACCTGCTGTGAAATTAGAATCTGGATTATTGAGATAGGTTGCTTTTAATATTTCTCCTTATAGTACTCTTTTATAACGCTAGTTATCCTGCACAGCGTTCGAATACCTTAGGCGTAAAATAAGACTGAGGAGTCTTAAGACGAAGAGTCAGCCGTGGAAGGGGTCTGTTATTTTCTGCACTACACCATCGAAAAGGAAACGAGAGTAATGCAGTAGTAGTGATCCTGTTCATTACCTGGTCGGCTGAACCCAACCGGACCTAGTTCAGCCCGCCCCGTACCAGGTCCATGAACCCTCTCATACGTAAGGGGACAGGAGCTTAGTACCAGAGTTTCGTGGAGCAGGCACACTCACCCTAATCCATTTGAAAGCGCTTTACACCGTTATCTCAAGATTCAAGAAACAAAATCGACTCAACCAGCTGTTAACGACATTCGTGACGGAGACGAAAAATTCTCAAGCAGCAGCCAGCACCACACGCAACAAAAAATCGAACACATCAGTAGATGGTGAATGCGAGAAAGTTCAGCTAACACAAATTGTTATTTGAGTTCTATTCGGCTTAATAGCCTTGTAAGCCCATCATTCCTCAATGCATTTTAAATAGGTTTGGTAAGACCATCGGAAATGAACCAGTATTTCATCACTATCTTGTTTTCGAAAGCAAACTGAACATCAATTTCGGCAAAACTGTTGAAATTTGTCACGATTCGTTTCGTCTGGACAATGCTTGTCGTTATAAGAACGATATCATTAGTAAGGCAAATAAATTGCAGCTGATAGCTACTTGAGGAGGGCGGATAGCACAGAGGTAGTGATCCCCGTCATAGCCAGCATGGTACTAATTCGATTCCGTACCGGGCAAGCCAAGCCTCTTATCCTTCTGGGATCGACAAATTGGTACTAGACTTGTCTAGGAAAGAAATCTCTCTCTGAAATACAACTGGGAACGCTCCAGCCTTGCTATTTCAGGACTCCAAGGAGAGTTACTAGACCAGCATACTACGACATTCAAGATGAAATGAAAATTCTCAAGCAGCAACCGAAGCCACACGTAAAAACTCGTAAGACCTTCGTGGACAATGGATGCGATGAAACGAATAGAATGTGAGAAGGGCTAGGACCCGCACAGTAGAAGTGAAAATGGATCAAATAAAATAAAATAAATAAAAAAGACAGCTACTTGACCTGTTTATCTCGTTTTCCATTTCCTTTTATAGTACGAAGTATTTAGATCACTATCACGGAAATCTGTTATCGCTTTGTTAATAGGGCGCCTATCTCTAATAATAGCATCTCTGTAGAATGGTAAAATTCAGCGTATAAAGTTTTTTCAAGACTCATATAGGATCTGCCTAGAAGTCTTGGCTTTCCATATCGTCAATATCCCGTTTTGTCCCAGATGAGTCCTCAAATGTCAGTCAAGGTGAAAGAGATCTCTTGCTCTATTCCAGTAGTTCAGTGAGTGTCGTTATTCTGTGAACGTCATGCATCCTGCCGAACACGTTCTGATGCGAGGTTCTGCAGCAGGCATTCTCCAAGGGCCAATGTTGGCGATGTTGTCTGAACTTGATGACTTTGTAAAAAAATTGACTTTAATGCATCCCAACAAGAATTTCCTGCATATTTGCTGCACTTAGCAGTAGTTCATCAACATTCAGGATTCTTGGTGAAATGGATGATGCATGCATTGCCTGACGAACGTCCCGCCATTCTGAGAATTGCTTACAATCATGAATTACAGTGAGTGAAAAGATCGACGAACGCTTTTCATTAATTTCAAATATTTTCCCATATTACGCACAACAAACTGAAAGCCCCAAGCAAGCAACGAAATGGAGACGCATAAGAATGAGCTTAATCGTCTAATCTCATCAAAACGAGCCATTAACGCGACATTCTCCTCTTCACATTCACCCAACCAAGCCAATATGCCTACTAATGCCCTTACCGTACAAGGACAAAAATTCGAAGGTTCATCTTTGAGTCGGACAAAAACGTCTGAAAAAACGTTAACTCAATGATTTAAGCGCAATGAAAAATGTTCATTAAATCTGCATTTCATGTAAAATTATTTAAAAAGTGGCTTTTATTCGGCTAGTGCTACTTGTCCTTTAAATTAAATTAATTCTCGTCTCGGTTTGGAAATAGGAAAGCTCGTGAGAAAGTTGGCAAGTAGACAAATTGAGAACAGAACATTTGTAGCGTACTGTAGTGAAGAGAATTATCATTGTAACATTAATTGGATAACGTTAATGAAAAAGTACACCTAGCTTTGGGCTGGCTTTGTCATGTCATTTTTACTTAATGAAAACAAAATGTAGCCCAGAAAATATTTGCCAAGGTAAAAAAAAAATTGATGGAATTGTGATGAACATAGAACGCTATTCAAATCAATTACTCTCATAAAGGGTAAAGGATAAAGCTCTCGACGTTGATCAATCCCTGAGGGATGCGCCATGCATTCGACTTCATTAAGCATCGTTGGAGGTGATTGAATGCACATCTGGCCTTTACGATGACTCGCGGTGGCGTGCCGATGTATCGAGCCAGTGCTGATATCCTCTCAGAAAAGTCTGGTACCAATTTGTCGACCCCGGAGGGATGGAAAGCTAGGTGGGCCATGGGCACAGGGATCGATTCCACGTGCGTGTCGCAGCGGCGCCTCCAACCACTGCGCCACACGCGCCCTTAATTTCTCTCATATCCGGAATTATTGTGCACAACCACGTACAACACATACATGCATGAATACAAACAGACACAGACACACAGACACGCACACACCCACCCACCCACACACACACACACCCACCCACCCACACACACACACACCCACCCACCCACACACACACACAGACACACACACACACACACACACACACACACACACACACACATACAGATACACGAAAACACTACCACACACAAACATAACCCCATAGGCACACATTTACACACCTGCCAGTGCATAGCGCATCTATATACTTGCATTTAACTTCGGTCGCAAAATAATCAACATGTATTTAAATTGTCGAGCTCTGATGAAGACGAAGACGTCGAAGCGCTAGCCGAATAAATATGTTTGTCAAGCTTGTGCACGCTCAACAATTTAAAAACGTATGCACTCACATACTTGTGTACATACAAGCGCACATACAATATATATGTGAACGCACATGCGCTCACGCATACTTACACACATGCCTACATAAATACGTGCATACAGAGATGGATGTGTACACACATACATATGTGTACTAATGCATAGAAAGAGACACACACACTCATACATACACCCGTACGTACGTACACACACGTGCATAGATACATACATATAAACATGCATGCATACCATACATACATACGTGCTTCCACACACGCATATATACATACATACATACATACATACATACATACATACATACACACGTACGTGGTTTCACACACGCATACATGTATGCATACATACATATAATCCACCTAGTGCAGCTTTTTGGAAGCATTTTATCGACAATTAACATTTTGATAGGACACCAATGACTATCATCTGAGAAATTAAACGTCTGCCTCTGTCATTTCTCATGTGGCCAACCAGTCGACATTGAACGCCCCCGTCTTCTCGGTGCAGCAGACCTCTCGGGTTTTTTTTTTGGAAAACCATTAATAGAAGGATTTTTTTAAACGCAATCATTTTCTGACACGAGGAAGTGTTTTTCATCATGATTGAAGTCTTTCTCACTAACACCATAAATATTATTTTCGTTACAGATCACTTTTACATTTATTTAGCAGAACAAATGGAACTTAAGCTAGAATATTATATAATTGCTGCTTTAACATTTAACACAAAAAAACTACTATGAAAACTGCATTTTTTTTTGAAGCTTGGGAAGCAGTAATATCCATTCCTGGAGCACAAGAGCTAATTAGTACACTCGGCTGCCTCAAAGGACAAAGAAAATCATCAAACTTCTGGATTGAGAAGCCTTCACCGTCTATAGAGAAAATGTAACTCGTGGCCAGTAACTCTACTGGAAATGAACTTTAGGCATTAGTCCGTAGTTTGACATCGATGGAAGCACCACAGCTACGAAAAAGTGGTAAAACATTATCTGTAATAGCAATGGTTTTAATAACACTGGTATTAACACCAATGGCAATATTGTTACTACGACTTTGTTTCACTGGAAACGTTCGCCACATGCCGCTTTGAACTGACCTTTGCAAATTCTGTAATTGTACTCTATTCTATTCTAGAATCTACTGCTCATAAGTGCAAGAGACCTAGTGGAAGTATGGTCACCGTTTTTTATTATTCTTTATCGAATTGCAGAAACCAAATTCATTCTGCGAATAACGGCTTTTTCATCGTTCGCTTTGCTATCTCGCCCACCCCATCAACGGAAATTTTTGGATTCGCATGTGGTTAACGTTCTCTTGAAGACTTATCCTTTTTGTGAATATCGTTAAAAGCTGATCAAACTCATTTTTCTTGGAATCGTGCGATAGCTCTACTAGAACGCTTCGAGGTGTTAAGCACATAGGCATTGCCCATCCTCTATAGATAGGCGATAGGCTTCACCGATCGGATTTGCTACCAATTTGCTTATCCTTGGGCAATAGTGATTGCTTGGCTAGTGCCGCGAGCAAACAAGCCTTCGTGCATGTGTATGTGTATCCCTGATTAACGCGCTTCCCACATCGCAGTGGTATTGTTAACATCAACATGGTAGAAAGAGTATAAACAGAGAAATAAACGCTGATAGAATGAGAGAAACTCCGTCGACAACACGTTCCAGCATGAAGAACTTGACGATCAGCTTTTGTCGATCTTGGCACTTGTTGCAAGCGAGGCGGGAAGCAATGGAGCAATTTCGTTCCGACTTCCAAGGTGAAGCAAGGAGCTCAGTTGCTGTGGTGGATAGCAATTGAGCTCCAAACCCATGGAAAGGGCATTCATGGGTTCGAAGTCCGATTGAGGTTCCAAATTTTGCTCGTACCTCAGCATCCTTGTGGTTGTTCTTCCCATAGTACTCCTCAGGAGTGAAAAAATAGGAAGTGAATAGGAATAAAAAAATTGCGATTTTCTAGTGAACGTAAGATTATATATATATATATATATAAAATATATATGTAAAGTTTGTGAAGCGCAGTGATCCGAGGCATCCTGCAGTACACGTGAGATGGATCCACGTGCCTTTGGCTTATCAAGATCGCATTCCCTTCAAGGTCTGTAAATTGGTGACACACTTGTCTAGGAGGACAGCAGCATTAGCCCCATACATTGATAGATCACCGCGACTCATTGTAAAGGCAAGGTGGTGGGAATTCCATCCCCTCCAGCGCTTTTTAATGAAAGCCAATGCATGGTGCATCCCTCGCCAATTGATAAACGTCAACAGCCTTACTTTTTCCATATATTTTTATTTTTTTTATTTGACCTTTATTCATCATCGACTGTGCAGATTCCAGAACTTTTCACATCCAATTCGTTTCTTCGCATCCACTGTCCACGAAGGTCTTCCGAGTTCTTACGTGTGGCATCGGTTATTGCTTGCGAATTCTCATTACATCTTAAATGTCGTAGAATGATCGTCGGGCAATCCTCCTTGGTGTCCTGAGAAAGTCGCGCTGAAGCGTTCCCAAATGGTTTCCAGAAATTGATTTTTTTTCTGACAAGTCCGTCACGAATTTTTCGACGTTGGAGGAGTGAGAGGCTTGAGTGGCTCAGGGCGGAATCGAACTGGCACCGTACTGGTGATGAAGGGCACCACTACGACTGCGCTATCTGTCCCATTACTTGGTGAAAAGTTGATCAGCTAGCTGTCTCATATGGACTGGCTCAGTTTCTGTGCGTCTGGCAATAATTCAGCCTTGCAACTTTTAACAGAAACACAGCAGCTCATAGTACTTTACAGAGTTAAAATCAGTACAATCTCAGACTGTTCCAAAGATAGACTTTCCATTAACCTAGGAATTGTATTATAAATGTGTCTTAACCGTTTTTTCTTATTCACTGCCTACTATTTTTAATGGCAGGGTATATTGCGAAATATAACTTCAATGGTGCTGAGATATTTGCCAAACTCCGGACCGCAGGTGTCTGCGATGGAGAACGAACGCACTCTAATCAACTGAGAGAAAGGCGAAGCGAAGGACCCGCATGGTGTAGTGGTGAACATGTTATTCCCCGGAAAGGACAATAAAGCGTTTGTTCCCCACCGCAGACACCTGCGATCCGGAGTTTTGCAAATATCTATATATATATATATATAAAAATTCGCCATTTTCTTTTTCAGCAATCACGAGGTTGTTAAACAGCATGCGTTTACTTCCATACAATAGCAGACGTACAACAACAACACAATCGTAGCTGACGCTTTGGTAGAATCGCCTTCTTCAGAGCCTGGAAGGACATAGTGATATGCAATTTACTACGTCAAACGTTTCAATAACACATACAGAGAGATGAGAATCCAAATGGTCATCACGCGGTCAGCAGCTTCTCCAAAAACCCACCGTTTTTTTCTATGTGCCTTCCACTGAGGAAGAGGTGCTGATCAGCGTCGCTTATGGTTGACGGTTGCACCTCTCTCCATCAACGATCGATACGAAGGTAGGAGGCGAGATCACGTGTGATCTCGGGGCATTCCTTCGTGCTGTTCATTTTAAGGTTTTTGGTATTTATCCAAGGCAACCGTGCGTAGGATCGCTTGCAATTTGTATAAGCTTCAAGATCGACTACTCTGTCAGGCCAAGCAGGAAATATTGAATAAGAAAGAAGGTCAAGAAGTGGGGAGACTACCACCGTCTCCTTTTCCTAGTGTTTTTTAGACAGCAAGACTAACGTGGAAGTTGGTATGAAATTACGCATGTTTTCAGACGACGTTTTCAAAACCCTGAATCCCTTTCGCGGTAGAAAGTTTGTCTCTAACCTCACAACCGCACAGAAATCACATAGACGGTCATACAAGCGGTTACGAACTAACTGGCGACGAAGAGTATTCGGTGGTATTTCAATTATCGCTACCGATTCCTTTAGTTCCGCCCTTCTTAAGCATCGCTTCATCGCTGCACTTATTTCATTGTTAATGAAGGGCAAGATAAGCGGGGCTTTGTTTTGGCCAAACCGTTCCTTTTGGAGCGTCGCTACTATCGCTACCGATTCCACTAAGCCAAAGTTTCATTTTGTTTCAAGGTATACTAAATGAAGCTTTCGATGTCGCTAGTTGTCTCTTTCGTCTGCATGATAGTGGTGGGAGCACGATTGCAACGATTCGAGAGCGGAATCATCGATCCGTCACAAGATAGAGAAGTGTCGTTGTGGAGTGACTGGGAGTGAGTTAGTCGAAGTATCCTTACTCTTGATAAGAGATAAATGATATCGAAAAATCAAAACTAAAGGAGCTATCAGACCACTTCTTTGCAATGCTTCATGTGACACTTTAAGAGAGTTCAAGTTCTCATGGGTCCACTTCTGGTCTCACTGATTAGTTGAGGTGAGTTATACCAAAGGCACAAATTTTTTCTAAAGCTATTAGATTAACCTTTAAAATCATTGTAAGTTCATTATTACTTTTCCTATTTTTCCTTATGATTTTTCCTTTAAGCGGATATCGATCATTAGTAATTACTATTTATAACGAACGTAAAAATCAGATTTTTTCGGTGAACGTCTTCAGTGCTTTAGATATGTTCCATCGCGAACATCGAAACGAAATCGAATGTGCTTGATCAATGCAGGACTTTCACAAGGGTGTGACCTCTCCGATATCCTGTTGGCCAAGCAGCAGGTACTGTGTTAATTTACAAGTCGCTGTAATATCGGTGGATCCCTGAGAAAACAGCAGTACAGTGCGACACCCGCAGTACTGGATAACACTTACTATGGACGATGTGTCTTAGGCGCCGCTATGTTCTTAAATCCACTCCTAATTAAGTATAACACTTATGAGTCAAGAATAAATCCGAGGAGCAGAGGCGTCGAGTGTTCGTAAAGTTGAACCAGTTCTTAAAAAGAGATCTTCATAAAAGGAAATGAAAGGACCAGTGCACGAGTCACCAGCAGTGGAGACCACAATCCTCAGGCAATCCTATAAATGAGGAACGCTACAGTGATTCCATAGAGATTATTTTCTACTTGTTAGCACGCAGTGCAGTTGAGAGCGCTTTCTTTCTTCTTCTAGGTGTTCTTTTATGCGGATACATAAAGGTCTGCCCGTTTCGCCAATATATTCGTCTCCGCAAGCACCACAAGAGATTAGGTATATCGCACCTGAACTCATGCAGTCACCGTCCCTGCCATTAGGGCAGATTACGCAGTTTTGTGTTTCACCTAGACGGTCATACAAGTGGTTACGAACTAACTGGCGACAAAGAGTATTCGGTGGTATTTCATTTATCGCTACCGGTTCCTCTTGATCTGCCCTCCCTAAGCATCGCTTCATCGCTGCACTTATTTCACCGCTAATGAAGAGCAGGATAAACGGGACTTTGTTTTGGCCAAACCGTTCCTTTTGGAGCGTCGCTCTCCCTCGAAACTTATCTCGTGGGGTTACAATTTCGTAGTCATTGAAGATGGCTATTTGCCGAGCCAAGTCGCGCGATTCTTCCCTTAGTTCCCTAGTTGTGCACACAGAGGTAGCCGCTTGAAGCATGTTTCTCACAAGCGCCTTCTTTGTGTGTGGAGGGTGGGAAGAAAGGGAATGAAACAGAATGTTCACTTGGTTTTTGGTACCACTTTGTCATGCAACCGCTACTTGACAAGTTAATTTGAACGTTTAGAAACGGGAGCTGGTCGTCCATCGGTTTCTCCCGTGTGAACTTGATGTACTCTGACTGCTCGTTCAATAATTCAAAGCATTTGTCCATCTCCTCTTGTGCAGAGAAGACGACAAAACAATCGTCTATATATCTGCAGTAGAGTAACGGCCGGAGACCGAGAACGGGGCTTCCACTCTAGACATAAACGCAATGGCAAGGTTTGGTGGCAGTCGCTGTCCCATTGCCAGCCCCCTTATTTGCGCGTGGTATTTCCCAGACCATCTGAAAATCGAGCAGTTTAGGCACTAGAAAAACTGGTGGAATAAATTGGAAGGGAGGATGGAAAATCATCATTTCAGGTACAAGAGAATGTTAAAACTTCACAATTCATTAATCGCGTCTACATTTCATTCGTCATTCAATTTTATCTTGGTGCGATAGCTGACGTAGCAAACCATAGCTGACGTTTCGGCAGAATCGCCATCTTCAGAGCCTGGAAGGGACAATAATACGCAACTTACTAGTTCAAACGCTTTAACAGCACAAACAGAAAGATGAAAACTTGAACGATAATTGTAAGATCAACGGCTTCTCGAAAAGCCAACCGCTTTTTTCACCTGTCTTCAACAAAGGGAGAACACGGGCTTCTTTTGAACTAGAATGCACACAAAAAGAAAGCGGAAGGTGGAATCACTGGAATTGACACTAAAAAGTAGCCCGATGGATTTGGAGGAAAAACGGCGCTTCAAAAGAATAATTCTATTGAAAATATGGTCTCTTTCATCGTTCTTTTAGTTCCAGTGAAACACAAGCTATAAAGCTATAGCTATAAAACGTTGCCTAAGAAAGGTTTGTGAGGATCGTTTTTTGATCAGGCGTGACCTGGCTTAATACCGACGAATTGTTTGAGCTGAGTCAGGCACATTGCTCATCCATATAAGACCCTGTGCGGCTGGTGCCCAATGATAACTGGAAAACTTCAGAACAACAAAACGGTGAGTGTTTAAGAGAAGGTGCTCAATGCGACTAATCAATCACGTATTAAGCTTGTATGCTGAAGTTATAATAGCGTTTGACTAAGTTGATTGTGCGTCAATTTGACTCCTTCAGTCTCCGAAATAGGAGAAACTGCGGAAACGTAGGGCAGAATTGTATTGAATAAATTTTCCTGTTGGCAAATTCGTGTTTGCTCAACAAAAGGTATTGTATGTATACATAAGTATTCTGTAAGAATTTTTGTCTAAAAATCCCCAACCAGGTAACATCGAAGTCGGTATTGCGTCTCCTTCAGCTTCTTCATTTCTGCCCCAGGCGAACCGGAAAAGCTAGTCGTTTTTAGATGAAAGTTCGATGTGCAACGAATGGGCACTTTTTTGCGAAAGGGTGTAACATTTAAAGGCCTTGAAGGAAAAGTATAGTGCTCTTAGTGTTTTTCCATGCGGGCGACGGGCGTAACTAATGAAGACTTCATTGGTGGCTACAAAATGATTGTCGGAAGTACAAATGCCGCAAGTGAATATTTTTCAAATTTTATCGCAGTAATAATCCTAGTCAGGTGAAAACTCTTGCTGGTTCTCAAAGTTTGAAGAACAGCCAGGAGTTGAGCATTTAGAGCCCTAGAATACTTCTCCAACTCATTGCCTGTTCTAGGACTAATTTAATTACTATGAATATAATCAATTATCTCTTCGGATTGTTTAGCCTACACATGGTTCTCGAACCCTATTTAAATTGGAGAACTTGGGATAGTACAGTCAGTATTCACGCCGAAGTCAAACGAAGGTCAGTTTAGTGAAGTGTAATCACTTATTTTTCTAATAATCTTCTGCGTTGGAAATGAGTGCACGCTTTCAGTCTGGCTGGCTTGTGGCCAATTTAATTACAATGTGTGCAGCACATTCGAGTGTGGATCATTTTGTGCTCGACGCTAGTGGAATTTTTAATTGAAACGAAATCGATTCCACCAAGCGACTTTTTCGGATCACAAAATGTCATGTGCCACGCCTATTCTCCTTGTTCAGCTTCTGCTTCCCCATATTCCGACGCCTGGCTGTGCTATCCGTCCGTCCGTCTGTCCGGCCGTCCATCCGTTGCCACCGCATCCGACCGCAACATCAACGACCACAGTGACTACCGCCGTCTCCACAACACGACATCAAATGTGTCGAATAAACCACGATAGGCCCGCCATTTTCTTTTCGCTGAAAGCGAAATCAGGTGGTTTACTGTAATCCTTGTTCGATATTCTTGTCGGTCGTCCGTGCGACGATCAATTAAGAACGCTTCTCTGCTCCCCTGAGGCAATCTGGGGTTGAAATCGGAAAAGCCGTTTAATTATTGCTTTAATCAGCAAATCGCTTTCGTCGAAAAAATCAATATCTACAAAATAAATTAAAAATACACTGGTAAAGTTTCCACTGACAGTCACGGAACATGCTAAAATCTAATGTTTTAGTATTAAAATTAAACAATTACTGCTTTGGATTCTATTGGATTTAAAAGTGAAAAGCTAATAGAATCTATTGTTAAGACTACAAGACTTTTCTATTATTTTTTATGTTGTATGTTCACCTACAATGTTCATCTGAATTTCTTCTCAATAGATGGAGAAGAGAACTTTTAAAAAAAACCAGCAAAGGACTTATCCATATCCAAGAAGCTTGGGTTAATATCAAAAATGGCACCAATAGTAGAAGGGTGAAGGATAGAGCGCTCGCTGCTGATTAATCTATCTAGCACATGCCATGCATTCAAGTCCATTCATAAAATCACAGAAGTGATTGAGTGCATATTCGGGCTGCACCCAGGACTTGCTGTGGCCTAGTGATGTATTAAGTCAGTGCTACTGCCCCCTCCCAGACAAAATTGGCACCAATTTTTCGACGCCGAAGTTATGGAAGTGGGTTGGGCATTCCTCTGGCTCGAATATCAATATGTTCATTTTGCCCTTGATCTGTTTTACATAGCTCTAGAACGTTGTACGGAAGGATTTATAGAACAATATCATTATCATCATTATCATTATTTATTATTATTATCTCTATTATTGCTGTTATTGTCGTTGTTTCGTATTGAATGCCTTGAAAGAAGAGCTCACTTAGAACTTCAATAATAATAAAAGGCTGCCCAATAATCTAATTACAAGTAAAATAGAAATTTCGCGAAGTCTGCACGATTCCCAGTAGTCAGATCATTGATGTTAGTCAGAATCTAGCAAGTGAGTAACTAAGCCATAAGGAACTAAGAGGGTTAATAGTAATAACAATAATAATAATATTGATAACAACAATAATAATGATAATAACAGCAAAAACAACAAGCGGCGTGAAAGAGATGCCTTTACACTGTGGTACATTTATTATCACTTCAGCTGTATTTACATAGAATAGAACCTAAAGCTACAAGTTTATACCATGGCCGACTGTTTACCATTGATGGACAGTAGGAACAAGGTTTAGTTGAACTTCGATAAACAAGTCTGTTGTATGTATCCACAGAAAGGACGAGAATAAGGTTCATAATAAGGGGTCGAATCGGCGTGCAGTGGAAAATTGCTCAATGAGAAATGTCAATTGGTAAAGGATAAGGGGTAAGGTATTCGGCGACAACCAATCCGTTGGAGAGGCGCCACGCATTAGGCCTTCTTTATTCGTCGCGTAGCAGAGGTGGTCGTATACATATTTCATGCCCACATTAACACAGGGAACTCTACCAATGCATCAGGTTGACCTCTTCATCCATTCAGAGAGTTCTGGTCCGAATTTACTAAACTAAAAGTCAAGCTAGTTTAGCCTGGGATCCGGAACGAGTCGAAGAAGACCTGGCATCGATAATGCCTGCAACACTTACTGTTCCATCGTGTTCAATCTTTCCACTTGTCGATCTCAGCACAGTACACAAAAAGCAGATTATGAGTAATCTGTTTAGATTAGATTGTTCAAGAATGACGACTTCATTAGCTTCTCAATTCTAAGCTATTCTCTGATGCATTGTTTACATCTTCTGGAAATATGTTTGGAGGAGCATCACTCCAGGATTGCAATTAATTATAGGCAATCCAGTTTCTTTCCTTGTTTTTTGTTCATATGACACTATGGACCAAATTGCCAAAGTTTCTGCTACAGTAGAATCATGTAAGGGCTATGAATGATTTCCAGTTTGCGTGTTGCTTGAAGGCAATTGTCTTTTTTCCTCATTCTTCTGGGTACGACGTCATTTGGGTGCTATTTCGAGCAATAAAGGACATTGTAAGCAAAATTAACTTGTCGCACACAAATCCATTTGGAGCATCGTTACTTCGCTAGCCACTAGGCTTCGTTGTTACCTATGAAACACGACCTCAATAATCTGTAATCTGCTTAGTTTTTTCGACGTTATTGAAAAGTATGGACATTAAATAGTATTCCCCAAAGAATTTTCTTGCCTGTCAGTAAGTCAGTGAGCTGCGTGGGCGACTTTCGCAGCAGGGAAACGTTGTGATGAATACGTAGGCCAACTTGCAAGCAGTATCCTCTTCATGATGTGCTTCTTTTTTTGTACTTTTTAATAGACTTTGTTTTTTTGCTTGAAGTATTGATATGGCCGAATAGGTGTCACTTTCATGATTGAAGCAAACGTATTTCGTCTTCACTGCTCGAATTGGTCCAACCCCCTTCTCCTCTTTAGCCCATCCTCTAATTATGTTGGTAATAATCCATTATATGTGTTGTGCAATATTTATTCGTTTACAATACGATCAACACAACCACCGACGGAGCCCTTAATTAAAGGACGTGCGCGCGCTCCATGGCCCTTCAGGCGACTGCGGCCGTTCCATCGCTACCGTAGTATCGACTAAAAGTATTACTTTGTTCTGTCGTTCATTGTTTCCTGTTCATTTATTTCTTCGTGAAAAACCGCACGCTTTTGCAAAGCAGGGACTTTTACCAGAAAAAAATAGTATTGATAAATATAGGATATCTCTTAACTATATGAATCGTTTCCTAATGAGCCCATTTCACTCAATATCATAGTGGCGAGGAGCCCACTAACTGCACCACGGGGTTTGCCAAAGTTTGACCACTTCATATTCATCTACAGTCATTTCTCTTTAAGCTATCATGTATTGAGGTATTACTGGAATAAGGAAGACTCTGATAGTATGAAGGAACAACTACTCAATAATACCGTGTTTTCGATTCGAAAGAAACCGGATTATTTCCATTCCAAATTCTTCCTTTTCACTTCCTTTGAAAAAAATCTAAGAATAGGTACTTTGCAATTTTTTTTTGATGTAATGAAATGAATTCAACTCTTTCAATAAAAGAAAAAAAAGCTTTTCTTTAAATGAAAAGCCACCATTAATAGATGGTTTCACAATGTCTGAGTCAACGAGTTTCATTTCGCTTTCTTCAACTAAATCCCGAAAAGAACCCTGTATCGCTCGTCCAGTTCGCTCCCTCTTCAAAAGACAAAAAACACCGCCTCTTTAGCTTTTCGTTTCGTGATCAAATTAAAAATTACCGATGACGATGATGCTTTTTATCGGAGCTAATGAAATGATCCACTGCAAATTATTCAATTGGATCCTAAAATAAGAACGAATCGACAACTCGTCGAAACAATTTTAAGCACCTGAAAAGACTGCACGCAACTCGTCCGACGATCAATCACGGTCGATTTTCGGACATGGTGGAATTCTAGAATTAAGGTCCATGTATTCTGAAAACTATGTTGCACTGTTTTTCTTTAGCACTTGAACATGAGAAATATAAAGTAGAATCGTAAAAGCTGCTTCGACCTCGTTTTCATCGATTTCTATTGATTTTTTTAAAAAGATTTTCTAGAAGCTTTTAGTATTTTCTAGTAAAAAAAAATTCTATAACATCATTATGTGAAACAGGGTAGACACCTCAAATATAAAATCGAAAACGGTAAGCAGTTCTCATTCGTTCGGTGTTTCCTTCTTTTCTCTTTTTTCCATCATTTCAACAACTTTCATAACTAAACTTCCCTGCTTCTCACTTCACGAGAAAAATGAACGAGCAAATTTTTCAAATGTCATTCGTTCAATAAAAGACAAGTTATAAAGTTAGGAAATTTTTCCTAATCACTTGTAACTTTTCATTTTTATTACTGAAACATAAAACGTATGTTGTAAAAATTTTCAAAAAAAAAGCTTTTTTGTTTACTTTTAATTAGAACGTTACTAATAAATATTATCATAAAATTTCAGCACGTTTGTCCTTATAATTTTAGTGCAATAATTTTTATTATGGTGCATTTTATTTACAAATCAATGAGGTCCTTCAAGAGAAAACCATCTCACCCTTTCAATGTTTACGAAATACTTTTCCTTATAGCATCTTTTCCAATCTTCTTTTATCCTGTTCATTTCTCCTATTTCCTTACATATCATTATGTCGAGTTCCTCAAGCGACACCCGAAACAACACGCGAAGTGCTCTAAGACATTTGTGGACGATGAATTCGGGGGAAAAACGTGTCGAATGCAAGAAGTGCTGGGGCCGGCACAGTACGTATGAAAAATGGGTCAAGTTGAAAAAGATAGTTTAACATTTCATCGTGACTGAGATGAGCACTTAAGGACCGAGCGGCATAGCTACGCTCTGAGCTTCTTCGATCTACACGTCAACGGTGAAAAATCAAAGGCGCCGTTCTACACACCAAAATGTTGAACATAAGGTGGGTATTGCCGATCGGAAGAAGCCGTTAGCAACTGGATTCTTAGGGAATGTCAAGCACACAGCAAGAACATACCAGATGGCCAGGGTTTTTTACGAAAATACTTGAAAGATATAGTGCTCAACGAGAACCTAAAACGAACTCACTGGACTGCTTTCGCACGCAACCAGGCGATGGCGATGCTTTACTGGAGCTCGCTTGAGTGAACAATGAGGAGGCGACAGGCGATGGAGGTGATACCATGAGGTCAACGATTTCCTTCCCACTGGTTAAGCTTTGAAGCATATAATACTTAGCAATATTAACTGTTCAAAGATAGAGATAAGTGCACAACGACAATTTGCAAAGTAGAAGTAGAAGTTGAGTTTTCGATTCTGATTCATCACCTTCGTGGTCCATCACCCGTTTACACGAATCACTGTAGTCCAGAACAATTCTTTCTATCAGAGAAGCAAACACTTATAAGCACTAGCGATAGCCTTCGATGAAGACCACAAAATGCCCTACTTCACCACAATGTCGATACTGCATGAAAATACTCACGGTTCATTAGCATCCATTCATTCATCTTATTTATCACATCAATGAGGAAAGATGACGACAGATTACAAATCTGCCAATAAACGACACATGGCAGCGATTACCTGAGAATGACGGTTGGACAATGAAAATGTTGGGCATATATTTCGTTGTTAGGATGAGCTGTCTAAGTTCTTACCTCTACTTTTGCTAATTCTTTGTAATGCTGTTAATGCTCCGGCTAGCATAGTGGTACCGACCATGGTGCTGCTTTAATCTTATACTAGGTTAACCTGGTGTTTGATCCCTCCTGGTTCAGGAGATTGGTACTAGATTTGTTTAGAAGTTCGCTCTCTGCAGTCCAAATAGGAACGCTCTAACCCGGCCACCTTAGGACTCTAGGGTGGGTCGACTCAACCAGAATTCAACGGCATTTATGATCAGAAGAGGAGAATCATCAAGCAGCAGGTGAAGCTACACATGAAAAGCTGTTGTGTACGATGGAGGCAAGGAAACGTATCGAATGCCCCGTTTACACGAATCACTGTAGTCCAGAACAATTCTTTCTATCAGAGAAGCAAACACTTATAAGCACTAGCGATAGCCTTCGATGAAGACCACAAAATGCCCTACTTCACCACAATGTCGATACTGCATGAAAATACTCACGGTTCATTAGCATCCATTCATTCATCTTATTTATCACATCAATGAGGAAAGATGACGACAGATTACAAATCTGCCAATAAACGACACATGGCAGCGATTACCTGAGAATGACGGTTGGACAATGAAAATGTTGGGCATATATTTCGTTGTTAGGATGAGCTGTCTAAGTTCTTACCTCTACTTTTGCTAATTCTTTGTAATGCTGTTAATGCTCCGGCTAGCATAGTGGTACCGACCATGGTGCTGCTTTAATCTTATACTAGGTTAACCTGGTGTTTGATCCCTCCTGGTTCAGGAGATTGGTACTAGATTTGTTTAGAAGTTCGCTCTCTGCAGTCCAAATAGGAACGCTCTAACCCGGCCACCTTAGGACTCTAGGGTGGGTCGACTCAACCAGAATTCAACGGCATTTATGATCAGAAGAGGAGAATCATCAAGCAGCAGGTGAAGCTACACATGAAAAGCTGTTGTGTACGATGGAGACAAGGAAACGTATCGAATGCAAGAAGTGCTGGCTTCCGCACACTACATGTGATAACGGGTCATGAAATAATAATAACTGTTATTATTGTTTAAAATAGCAACAAAAATAATAGTGATTGTGACGTTAACAAAATATAAGAAAAACAATTGTGCTAGCAATCGGCATCCCAACGGTTTACTCCGTTATCGTGACTGGGAGTGCTCCTGGGTATCGGACTACGATGTAGTACAGCCCCCCGGGGGGCAGGCTCTCTCAAGCTGAAAAGGAGCCCGGCGTTTCCACCAGGAATCTTGGCTAAAAGTAAACCATTCACAGGATCTGCCACCGTCCTGGTATGATACTAGTTCCATGGTGGAAAATATTCTTCTGTTCCACAAATGCCAGCGACTACCTATGGTGATGAAGGCTTGGGGCAGACTTAAGCTAGGCCGACACCGGCATTCCAAGAAACTACAATGGCTAGGCTCGAAAAAACGGAAACTATGCTGGGGCCCGTACAACTAGTGACGGGCCATCCAAGTACCCAAGTATCCAAGCAGTAGTCGGAGCTAAGCTCTACGTCCAGAAAAAACTCTGAAGAACACAAGTTGTCAGCAAATTCTGTACAATTTCTTCCCATTAAGATACTTTAGTATCTCTCCTTCGAAGAAAAATCATTCGTTGTTCAGTAATTGCGAGGTTGTTAAACAGCATACATTTACTTCCGTGGAAAAACAATACAATACAACAGTAGCTGACGTTTCGGCAGTATCGCCTTCTTCAGAGCCTGGAAAGGTATACTGATATGCAATTTATTAGGTCAAACACTTAAATAACATTTAAAAAAAGACGAAAAACTCTATAACAATTACATGATCAACAGCTTTTCGAAAAACTTACCGCTTTTACGTGACTTCCAATGAGGAAGATAAAAACAGCTGATTATAGTCGCGTATGGTTGATGACTGCACCATCCCACATCAGAAATTGATGCGAGCATACGGGGCCAGGGGCGTATAACCTCTGGGCATTCATCCCTGCTATTCATTATGAGGTTTTGGCATATATCCAAAAGACCTCAAAAAATTTTTCACGTTGGTACTTTAGTCTGCTGTGCAAGGATATTGGCGTTTCCCTCTAAGGTCGACGAAATGGCAATATGATATTCTGGAATGGAAAGAAAACTGCGCCTGATACGAACAACGATAATGCAGGGATGGAACAAGAGTTGGAACCCCAGTTGTGTTTCGAACTTGTTATTATCCTTTTCGAGAGCCCACGTTTTCCATAGCACCAGTAGAGCCCCTTGCTTTGCCTTTCTCTCAGCCAGTCGACGCTGAAGCTAATTAAGATGAAGCTAGAGTTGAATTCTCAATGTCTTAACCTTTATTTACTGCCTATTCTTCATTCCATGACATGGCATATTGTAAAATGCCACCAAACGTGGTTTGGAGAAAGGCAAAACAGGAGCTTCAGTTGGTGTGGTGAATAGCACGCGAGCTCATGAAAGAGTAATCGGTAGATTGAAGTCCAGCTTAGGTTTCGAGTCTCACTCGTGTCTAGGAATCCTTACGATTGTAGTTCACGTAGTAACCTGCCAAGTACAAGCACAGGCATTAAATGAAAGTTATAATATGGCGATTTGATACATTAGGAGGACGCCAAAAGTCATTGCAGAGATTAAATTTCTATTCAATCACCTCTACGGTTCTACGAAAGAAGCCGAGTGTTTGTTATTGCCGTTATACTCCCAGCCTTTCACCTGTTTCTTTTTTTCGCAGTCCCTTTACTTCACTTTCTCCTCCATCATCTCTTCCATTTTTCCTCCGCAATCATTGTTCTCTACATTCATTTTTTGCCTTCGATCGTCTTTCATCCGGCAATCCATCCGACTTGGTCCTTGCGTTTTAATGAATACCTAGCACTGGTTTCCATGCTATGAATAAATAATACCATCGCTTGTTTGTCAAATAAATTAATGAGCGTAGTCGTCGTTATTCATATAAAATGTTCAAAAATAGGATAATATTTCAAAAAATGAACAAGCTTGCGGGTCATGATGCAGCACAGAAGAGCGAGCACAGCTGTTCTTTGTGAAGTCATCAATTCGGTAACCGCTGGGGTTAATCTACTCATATGTTGATTTGATGATTGCAGTTTTAGAAAGCTTCTAGCTGATCAATAACTTAAAATTTCTTCGAATATTACACCATCTGAAATAGCGTATTATGCGGATCCCAGTGCTTTTTCATTTG
Source organism: Angiostrongylus cantonensis (assembly GCA_009735665.1). Classification (NCBI taxonomy): domain Eukaryota; kingdom Metazoa; phylum Nematoda; class Chromadorea; order Rhabditida; family Metastrongylidae; genus Angiostrongylus; species Angiostrongylus cantonensis. The sequence goes on along the minus strand of MQTX01000172.1, from coordinate 482,024 downwards.
GTTCGATGTGCCGAATTCGTCATTCACGAAGACCTTCGGATTTATTTGTGAGTTTGACTGTATGAAGACTTTTGTCATCATGAATGCCCTTGAATGTTGGATGAGACGATTCTCCTTGGAATCTTGAGACAGCCAAACTAGCGTAACCGCAGGTCTTCAGCGAGCGCATTCGCCAGTCTTTAAGGATCGAAGCGACCATTTCCCAGAAATGTCTGGCGGCAATTTGCAGTCCTTAGTGGAGTTGGCATCGCTTGGCCTGGGATGCAGTCAAACTAATGACTATGGGTTTATTATTATTGCATGGCATTGCTAACCAGAAAGAACTCCTACAGATTTTAAGCACGGAATGCCTTGCTGCAGTTAAATCTACAGAAATTTGGTCTTAGAACTGAAGCTGAAGGACAATTTTTGCTAATATCGAATCTTAAAAATGTTCCGTGCCTGATTTCTCAATCGATACCCACGAAATTTGAAAAAAAAAACTTTTTTTTAGTTTCTTTTAAGAAATCACAATTAGTCGTTAATGTTAATAACGCTACGCTTCGCTTACATGGTAGGTATTTTGGAACACTTAGATAAAATTCAGATATTTCCCCGCTTTGTGAAAAAAAAGTTTTTATTATCCAGAATTTTCGAATGAGCCTAGGTGTGCTCATCGTTAGGCTTTCTTGTGCGTTTTCGGCAGGTTCAAGCCGCTGGAAAAATTGGTTTCGTCAAAATGAATATTTGAGGAGAATTGGTGACAATTTTTGCTCTTATTCATTTAAACTTCGAAGCTTTTTTTCCAGAACTTCGAAATCCAGTTTTGTTCAGCCAAGCATTACTAAAATATCTTATGACTTCGGCTATACTTGACGTTAAATTCGTTCTAGTTCGCTGTGCCAACCGCGTCTCGTTGGCTCCATCCCACACTAAGTGCTAGCCAAGCGCCATTACTTCAAGCACATCAAGCTGGTACCAGGTTCGTTTGGGAGGATTAAGAAGCACTGACTTCCAGCGTCGATGAACCCTCACAAGTCTTTGTATAGGTCACATAGCTGACCGATAGCCCGCGCAGTCCTACGAATGGATTCGAATGCATGGCGCATACCTCAGAAATTGATTAACACTTTCGGTGTTCAGCGCGTTAGCGCGCTGCTCTGTGCGCCCACACAATGCTCCGGTGTGTCCACGTAGGGTTTGATGTCGTCCGTGCGGCTTTCCGTGTCTTAACGCTGCGTCCACGTGATGCTCTCAGATATTCTGTTCGCGGTATTCCGCGTGTTCACACGGTGCTTCTTACGTGTGCGCTGTTTTGCTCGTCAAAATGTGATGCTGTACGCGTTCACGCGGCATTCCAAGTCCAATGCATTTGTGTTGTGTTCCACGCGTCGGTCAAGTGTTTTTCCTGTGCAGGACGTTTTGCCATGTAGTGTTCAGCCACAAAAGACGAAACTCTTTCGGTGTTTAGTGCTTACAACACCGATCAGTGTTTGCTGAGGATCCTTGTCCTGAAAACTATTCCTTGCTTTTCTCTTCTGGTTTTCTGTTGTTATTTGTTTCGTCTCACGTTGTGACCCTGAAAAGCGATTTTTCGTAAAAAGATTAAAATATGAATAAGTGATAGCGTTCTGAAGGGCTTCCCATCCTCTTTTTTAGCAGCCTTCTTTAATTTTCTAAAAATTAGTTAAATTAGAACCGTTTCGCAGTAGACTAACATAAAACCGTTTTGCTGTTCACGTGTCCTAGATTAGGAACCTCGTTATTATTTTAACTAGGTGTGCAATCTTCTGAAGATAATTTCGGCTTTTTTTTTAATGTGTCGGTAAGCACATTGTTGATTTCATTAATTTGCATGATAATGTTTCCAGCGCAACAACTATTCAGTTACATATCTGCACACGTTTTCCACGGACTTGGGGCTTGCGTGTGGGTTCGGCTTCCAACTGAGCGTTTCGTCTCCTTGGTGAAGTTCGCTGATTGGTGGTGAACTAGACCATTCAAGGAATCACGGAAGAATATTGTCAGATATTCACGACCGACAATGGGCCACCTATGTGTCAAAAGGACTTTTCCCAAACAACTATACCAGTTTTCCGAAGTCATGGTACTCTCGGTGCCCCGATCCCTAAGTGACATGGACTATCACCCAACCATGCGCTTAGTGCACAGGACCTCCTACGACTTCACATCCGGCTCTAATAAACACAGTTAAGTAAAGCGTCTTTTTCCAATAACAAACTAACACGATATTGCTAGCAAACCTTTATTCAATTAACATTTCAATGTCTTCGGCTTGCTCAGTGACGCTGATCCGAGTTGAGGGGCCACAGTTGCATTTCCTCTCGATGTGGCACCTTCGTTGTCACGTCGAGATGAATGTTCTTCAGTGGAGTACCGCATATTTAAATAAGAAACGAAAAGTCAGTGTAGCTTGTCTACTTTTTATTGCTGTTAATATGTCTGTAGACAATAAAACACATAGTTCCACATAATAAAAGAAATGTGGCCTATCCCGTTTTTTTACCGTAATCTTCATTGCAGCTTGTTTTGTTCTAGGTAGGATTTGAGAAAAAGAACAACGTCAACACAACAGCACTTTCATTTTTAATCCTTTCTATTTCTCATTAATATTATGAATCATTTTGAGCACATGAAGTGAAGCAGGGTATTTAACTGAAAATTCTATGGTTTAGCACCCAACTGAACAAAAAGGGAAACAAAAAAGGCCAAAATATACGAAGCATCATCATCAATATACTCGCATTTATTCATTCATTCACACAAAATTGATGCCATATGACATCATTTGTGCACTTGGTTTTAAGAAATATCGGTCTTCATTGTGGTATACAGAAAATTTGCACAATGAGGCTTTCCAGTTCTTTTTTTGGTTTCATCCCTAATTTTTAACCCATCACAAAGACATCAGCCTCATTTTCCTCATCTAAAGCCACTGCAAGACCCTGGGAATCATAGCACTTATGCTTCTCACAGCTTTCGTTCCCTACTTTGTAGCCTGTCATACTTTTAGGAGTGTTTCTCTTTCTGTAACTGACACGAGCTGACATCATCTGCCTTACGGTCTCTGCGTTCCCTCTCCAGTAGCACTTCATAAGACCTCTTCTAATAGGGCGAGAACATTTAAATATTCTTGCTTCAGGGCGTTTACATATTGAAAACAGAAAATATCTTTATCAGTACGTGTTTCATGGAAAAACCACTCACGAAATTCCAGTATAAATACGGACTTTCTCAGTTCATTGCATCTTCTGTGTGAATTTCTAAATTTACTGCCGTCTGCTCACTGCTACCTCATTCTCGTACGTTCTGTTTCGACTTCGAAATCTCTGTATCCATGCGGACTCAGTACTGTCTAGTCAACTGTGGCGATCAATGGCGCTTTTCACAATTTCACGCTATTCACTATCGACTTCTATGGACCATTGTGCTTGTGTTTGTCTGTGTGATGTTAATAAGCTCGCCTGAAGCATTGGCATTTTTTTTCTCTGTCATTCGAAGCCAATATGAATGCTTTTCAGAGGCATCGCATCCTAATCGATGTTACGCGTCGTCATCGTCATCAGCATCGTAACATTCGGTTTGTCTGCTTGTCTGTCTCTTTACCTGTCTCTCTTCCTACTTATCTCACTTTCGGTTCATCTATCTATTTGTTCAACTGTTTGTTCGTTTCTCTGCCCTACCTGCCTGCCTTCTTGGCTATCCGCGTATCTTTCCGCCTGCATTTCTCTCTGTCTGTCTGTACTTCTATCCGTTTGTCAGTTTATCTCTCTTCTATACCACCGTCTGACTTTTCGTCTGTCTCTCTATCTCTTTCACACTACCCTCTGCTCTTCTATTTCCTCGTCTCGCTACCTGCTAGTTGCATGGCATTGTAGCGACGCCTTCGGCGCTATTTGAGAACACAGCTGGGAAGCTCGTCCACAATTTTTTAAAATCGTCTATGAAAGATTTCATTGAACAAAAATGAAAGCGAGAAGAAAGGTAGCAAGTCATTCGTTAACTCGGCATTATTAGTACAGATAATCAGATGCTCATCACTGCTAGAAAGATTTGAGGTCGACTAGGCGAACGGTGTTCGAGGGCCAATAATACGCCAAAACGATATTATTGCTCGAGAATACCATTCGTTAACGACATCATTTGAACACATTAAAGTCGACTTCCGTGCTGCTCCCTTTTCTGGTCTTTGAAAATTACGAAAGATTGAAGGCAAATCATTCAGCGCCGACCAATTCCTTCGAAATTTATGCATTGGATTCCATTCGTAAGACGTTAAGAGTGATTGGACACAAATTTGGTTCATCCAGTAATTTGCCGACGCCCATCAGTATGTCAGGTTACTGTTTTTTCCCTCCAGACAAAAGACTTTTTTAAGCGAATGACCGTCAAGTATCCCAAAATACTGAGAATGTTAAGGAGTGGTTAATTTGTAAATTCCAGTGTGAAGAAGCCCAAGCATCTTTGAGTTCTTAGCAGTTTCAATATCGTTGCGACTTTCAGACCCTAATTTCTTGAATTATACTAAATTTGGTGATATTCTTCCTCTCGTTAATTTTTTATTTGCTACCTTCTCCTGTTTTCACGGCAGGGTATTATTTGAAATACAACCATAATGATGCTGAGATATTCGAAAAACTGCGGACTGCAGGTGTGTGCGGTGGGAATCGAACCCGCTATTACCCTAACGGACTAGCGCCTTTACCACCACACCATGCGTGTCCTCCGTTTCACCTGCTTGCTAGTTTTCTATCTACAAGTGCCACCCACAATCACCCGTCGACAATGACAGTTAGAATCACAATGTTAGCTTTTTATTTTAGTATGGGCTATAATTACTATAATTGTATTAGAAAGCAAATAAAAGCTAACACTGTGATTTCAACTGCAGCATTACCTTATTTGGATCTAATGATTTCAACTGCAGCATTACCTTATTTCGATCTAATACCTAATTGTGCTTTCCAGATCAATCCTGTTGACGGCTGATTACCGATGGCACTTGTAAATAGAAAACTAGCCGAGCGGCAAGCTAAACGAAGGACATGCATGGTGCCGTGGTGAACGCGTCAGCCTTCAGAAAGGGTAATAGCGTGTTCGATTTCCTACGTTGACACCGGCGGTCTGGAGTTTTGCAAATATCTCAGCATCATTATGGTTGTTTTGATCTTTTTCTTAAATTCTTGACATCTGATGGTTGGCAATGTATCTAGAGCAAAAAAAATATCGACTGATATGATAGTGCGTCGCTTTCTTTTTCAACGATAGCGGCGAGGTTTTTATGCAGCACACGTTTACCCCATAGAGCGCAACAGTAGCTGGCGTTTCGTCAGGATCGCCTTCTTCAGAGCCGAAGGGATACACTGAAATACAACTTGCGACGCCCAACGCCTTAATAACACATACAGAAAGATGGAAATCTATATGACAATCACATGATCAACAGCTTCTTGAAAACCTAACGTTTTTTAAGTGCTTTCCAATGAGGAAGAACAGCTGATTAGGGTCACATCATGTGGTTAACGGCTGCAATGCCCTACATCAAAAATCGATGAGAAGGTACGGAGCGTGAAATGATAGTGCTTTTTTCACTGCAGTAAGAAAAAATCTTTTTTCATGGCCTAACTTTTAGTTGATGCCATTTAATTTTTTCTATGTCGGGGTGCTTTGTGAAATGGAACCAAGAGACGCTGAGATAGGTGGAAAGCTCGGAAGCTGGAGTGCACTGCTAACCTTCGATTACCCCTATCGTGATCTCATGCCCTCTCCACCGCTCCAGCAAGAACCATTGCTTTACCTTTCTCTCACACATGTTTCTGATAGCATTGATAGGGTAAAAACATGCTAGAGGGAAAACAAAGCGTGGGTTCTGCTGGTGCTGTTGACAGCACGAGAATCCTGTTAAGGGAAGCCAAGGTTACGAAGCCCACCTGAGGTTCCGAGTTTGATCACATCTCAGCATCGTCTTGGATGCATTTCCTTTCTATGTTGTTGAAATGTGCCGTTATTGCAAATATCTATAATAGAGCTATTTATTTGTTTTGTTTCGTTTTGTTCGCTTACTACGTCACTTAAAAAATAAAGGAAAGCAGGAGCTCATACCTATGGCCGAGCACTTAAGCTGAAACCCTATTTAACGCCGGTAATATAAGATAGAAAATAAAGAATTCATAGTTAACCAGTCCTTTCCTGATGCGCTGCGAATTCGCAAGCCATTTATGGCATTGGAACAGTGAGTCAGCACACACTTACCCCATACAATGACTTGCAGGAATCTGTAAATGCATCAAGCTAGTGTTTTTTGTTCGCCCATAGAAGTCTGTTACAAATTTGCTAACTATGAACAATGATGAGCCTTTGCTATCCCGGAGAGGGGGTTAAAAAAGATAGGTATTTATTGTCGGGCACTTCTGAATCTAACGCTACCCGCACGGACTAAAAGCGAAGCGTTTCCAGCATTTGCTTAAGAAGCTGGGCAAAAGGTGTCTTTAAAACCAACGGCGACTGTCTCATAAAACTAATCAGGAAAAAGACGATCTTTTTGAATCGATTTCAGGTCGCTCAGAGGAAGCCTCAGATAAGAATCTTTCTGGCAGCTATTACTACATACGTGATTTTTCAGCTGATATCATGTTTTTCGCACTGACTTCGCTCAATCGGTGGGATTCATTTGCAACCCATCATAGCCGGTAGCAGTTGCAACAGTTTAATACTAAAAATATGAGCACAGGAAGCAGTATCATCGCAACGGAGGTACGTTGCTGAGATCCGGTATCCGGAGTTGGACTTTATCGTCTCAGCGATGACTCATTGATTTGCTAGGAAACATTAAGCCCTCGTAACATTTTCGTCGTATGTGCTGATGATGCGAACATTCTCCTTTGTCACATAGTTTTAGTTTAGAGCTTCTTTCTCACGTACCACATGCACCCTCGGATTTTCCGGTCATTCTGGAGCTCTCAACCTGTAATATAATCCGTTGCAGGAATGTGAAACAGCAGAAGAAATTGACAATCCGTCATTCGGATTCATCCAGTTCCAACTGTCCGTCGACGATGTCGGCTTACAAGGTGTACGTATTCGACCTGGTTCGAGTGAATTTGAATACGAACACTTTCTCTTCACCGTTAATCAAGTTAGGCAGGTGTGGTGATTTTTTCATTTTGAATTACGCATAGTCAGTTTCTCCAACTCTTCTGGTACTGCGAAGTACTGCAGTAACAGATTAAAGTTTCATCAAAATGTACTGATCTGAGTTCGAAAAGAAAACAAAGAACTGAGCTCAGTTCACGTTACTCAGCATGTAGCTGAAAAGTGGCAAGACAAATCGGAGCTAATCGAGATGTTTGAAGTGAATTCATCACGAGACATCGTGTTCTTAAGAATCGTGCGCACTCTAGCACAATTTCTATTTCACTGGTAAACTGCTGGTTTGGCAAGGTTTTCCTTTTCTGGAATTTCGGATGCCATACTAGGTTTCCATATCGGTACTACTTGCCTGTTTGTGGCTGAGTTATATAAGGCCGACAAGAATTTTTTTTTACATCTGCTCACTCCTATCTGAGTTTGATATAAATGTTAAACTTCTTCGAAGACGCTCGAGAACTTGTCGAATATCGCAGTTCGATCCCTAGCAACCAACATCTTCCCAGCTACGATGAGTTGGTAAAGCGTTCTGGAAAATTGTAGCTTGTAGGATATAAGGCAGCACAGTTTTTCGACTGTGGTTGATAAATGATCAATGGACGTCCCCATTTTGTGGTCACTCCAACAAGCGCTAGAAGCACTGGCATTCGTTGTCATGCCAAAGAGTTGCAGAACAGGCTTGATGGGTTAACACCGCAGTCGAATAAAGGCAAAAAAATGGTATTCGATGTATCCTTCTATATCTTTCTTCATAGTATTACTAGGAAGAACAGATCTCATGCTGTACACTGCTAAGTCACGTATCATTTTTTGATTAGAGGTATCCTGTCTTGCATATTCTGATGCTCCTACTCTCAGTGCCGTGGATGTTAGGCTGAGATGTACAGCTGGGGAATTCATCCTTCTGGCAGGGCCTCCCAAGCTGAGAAGGAATCAGGCGTTTCCATCCAGAAGCCTAGCTGAGAATAAACCAATACCAGAATTCACCATCGTCCTGGTATCAAAGTTGCGTGAAGGCGAATCTCCTTCTGATCCACTAGGGCTGCGACTGCCTGTGGTGGTGAAGACCTGGAGCAGACTTTGGCCAGGCTGACATCTGAATTCCAGGGAACTACAGTGGATTAACCAGAAAATCTTCGAAAAAGGTATATTTTGGTGGGGCCCGCACAACCAGCGAGGACGGGCCGTTCAAGTATCAAGCAAGTATAAAATTTGAAACTCGTATTACTAAACATTACTGTGAGTGGCAGACTGGTAGGCTACTGGATTACGCTATGTAAATAGTTTGATGAAGTAATCAGCGAACTTGTAAGACAAGTATGCAACTGTGAGTGCTACAATTACTCATGCGTTGGATAGGAATATATAATAAACAATACGCATTAGAGGTAAGGTTTTGGTCTAGTGCTATTTCGATTCGGCACTCCAGATATGCAAATTATGCAAATTAGGCCTTAGGAGATGCTACTAAGCTTTATCTTGATGCAACCACCAACCACCTCCATCATCAGTCCACATGTATGATCCATTTCTAGTTATTCATTCCAGTGTAAAAGAAGTACTGAAGGCACCTTGTGAAGACAACCTCGGTGTCATTCATTCATTTCATGAGCCACATACATATCGAGGGTTTCATTTTCCCAGTGCTATTCAACTACCAACGTTGATTAAACTGTGAATGTTGAACTCCTGCAACCCCATCAGTAGTTTTTGAGCAAAAAGCTTCGATTATCGCTTTAAAATAGTTAAGTACGCAGAATACAATTGTGTGAATAAGTAACCAATTCAACGGCATGCTACAATTTGTTGAAAGGAAGAAAGGTTGTTGAACAAGATAGCCCACAACGATTTTTTCACGGAGGTGTCTATGTACAGCAACAAGGAAAATGTTGGAGCGATTACAGCAATGAGTATACTAAGGTGGGCGTATGGGAACGGCATGGTGCCGAATTGGAAGTGTTCCCAAAATGATATGATAGCCCTTAGTCGTTGTGGAAAACGTAAGAGCAAGGAGTGAAAGACTGCAGAACTGGTGATATTTAACATTTTGGTACAGTGGCTGTTATCGCTGATCGCCCAAATTGGGCAGAACACTGTATTCTTCCTAGAAAATGATTATTGATGTTGTGAAAACTTTTGTTTCTGTGAAACAAAGCGTTGTCGACACACGTTACATTGTGAAGTAGAAGGTGTAAAAAGCAGAATTAGCGTCTTGGAGGTAAGGTAATCACCTAAGGTAAGGTAAGGTAATCAGATGGTCGAGCCCAATTCTTTCTAGATCGGGTTATACGAGTCTTCTCCGTCGAGATGATATGTCTGAATTATTCCGAAAAAAAATACCTTTTGGCGAAGCAACCATTTTGCCTTATGTAGCGCTGCAAACAAATAAACCCATTGAAAAGACTGTAGTGAAGGCAGTGGAGCTGTCCTCTATTAGCATGAGCACATGAAAATGGACATGAATTCGGCTGGAACTGCGAAGACACATAAGTTCCTGTCACTAGTAATAAGATGATTTGAGTTGTTTTTTTGCAGGAAAATCAATGTACGATCAAATTTTCATGTTCAACAGTAGCGGAATACGAATGGCGAATAATCGCTCAGATGAGAATCAAAGTCGGAATTTCTGGCTCGACGATACTGAAAGTCGTTGACAAGGTGCATTGGTCAATTGCTAAATCACTCTGTGCTTTTATTTACAACTTCACTTCAACTAATATTCACAACCCCACTTTGGTTTTCGCGAGATCCCAAATCCAACACTTGCTTCGCGCAAACGCAGTCGGATGGCTTTGTGTTTCAACGAGAAGTACCAATTTGGCGATCGGTATTTGGCATTTTGGTGACGTTTGATTCAATGACAGAGACCGTGTTCTACTTCACAGTGAGCTAGTATTGACTCTTATTGAATGCCCTGCCCCAGCATTCCAGTGTTTTTTGCTCATGTGATGATGATGCAAAAGTTTTGCCACATTTCCACTTAACCTCGAAGTGTAAGTAACCCGTAGCTTGGTTTATTGACAAGCTTGTGAACAATGTTTTTACAGAACTTTATTGTGGCTACAGCTTCTACTCCTTTTCTTGTTTAGAGCAGCAATGATATGTGATGAATCTGCACTGCTGTTAATTTTTGCGATGAGCTCCGACGTATTCTCTTTGAGTCAAACACATGGGAGCATAAAATGTCCCCATTCCGGCAGCGTTTTGGTTCCCGTGCCTGCATCGCAAAAAACAGCTTTTGTGGGTACTCGACTTTAATTATTGAAGCTTAGAGGAAGAATAATGCGCCGAAATGTTGGCCATATTAAAATTTAGCAATAGCTTAAAGACTTATCAGCAAACTCGCTGCCTTTTCAGTCAGGTGGAGAGCCAGAATTTGGGTAAAATGCAGCGGACACTAGTGCCTTTAACATAAACCAGTTGGAATGCAACGAAACAGTATTTTCAGCAGTGATAAGTGTTAGACTAACAGATGATTCAAAACACGGTCACTCTTAGATGCTCTTGAAAAAAAAGTACTCTTTCAATATGTGTAGCACACTGTTGAAAGAGTCACTTCATACAAATACACCTAGAGCCTTTTGGTAGAGAGAGTTCTTCCCGATACTCCTCACGAGTAGGATCCTGATTTGGCTAGTTGCTAGGCTCTGTGACACGGTCTAGCCAAGATAGAAAGAAAAATAAGCATTCAAATAAATCTGTATTCTTTGAAATCTATGAGAATACAAAGGGTGTGCTCGTCTGTTCATACTGTGGCGTACTGACATGCTAGTCTTCCGTAGTTTCGTGGTTTTTCGTCGTTTTCTTTCTTATCATTTGCGAAGCTGTTAAACAGCATACGTTTGCTTCCATACAATAACAGATATAAAAACACGGTCACTCTTAGATGCTCTTGAAAAAAAAGTACTCTTTCAATATGTGTAGCACACTGTTGAAAGAGTCACTTCATACAAATACACCTAGAGCCTTTTGGTAGAGAGAGTTCTTCCCGATACTCCTCACGAGTAGGATCCTGATTTGGCTAGTTGCTAGGCTCTGTGACACGGTCTAGCCAAGATAGAAAGAAAAATAAGCATTCAAATAAATCTGTATTCTTTGAAATCTATGAGAATACAAAGGGTGTGCTCGTCTGTTCATACTGTGGCGTACTGACATGCTAGTCTTCCGTAGTTTCGTGGTTTTTCGTCGTTTTCTTTCTTATCATTTGCGAAGCTGTTAAACAGCATACGTTTGCTTCCATACAATAACAGATATACAACACAACCGTAGCAGACGTTTCGGCAGAATCGCCTTCTTCAGAGCCTAGAAGTGGTTTGTTATTCTTATTAGTTTGATAACGCATGGTTGCAGTTGCATAGACTCCAAAACATAAGTCGAACGCCCTTGTAGAAAGGAACTGGTACGCTTTTCTTGATTTCCGTCTTGCCAGCAACACTAAGAATAAGCGCGCCATAGAAAAAATGTGTAGCCTCCTTACTGATAGTGCTAAGCGAGCTCACAATGTTAGATTGGTCTCGTACGCGACAGTGGTGAGTTCCAATTGAGTCTGTCAGTGATTAGTGGCATTCTAAGCGTTTTTTCCTTACATACAAATACTGTTGACTTTTCTTCTCCCATCCTTCGCCTACTTTTCTTAAGTCCTCATTACCACTTTTCTATACTTAATGATCATCGAATTTAGTTGTTAAAAACAAATAATATGTATTTCAAGTCTAAAGCCCTTTCACTGCAATTTTTTTCCTACACATTCATCAGCGTTTGTGATAGTAATGATTTAAGCAATTTCTTATGGAACATTTATATTAAGGATGTGTTCGAATTCTATCCAAAAGCTCGTCCAATCTCATTCGAGGTGACGAATGACGCTGTCGCTACTGTGAAATTCGAACTACGTATTCTAAACAAGGTGGTAGATTTATTGTTGAAATTTTATTTATTTAATTTTAGGATCGGAATTCAATGAATCTGAATTGAAGTGTCCATCAGCTTATGACACTTTTAGGCATACAGTAGTTTATCCTAGCTCCTGTAATGGTGGAGGATGTGTAGACCAGTGATTAGAAGTGCCCAGCAATACAAATGGGCTCGGCCCCTAGCCCATGACTAAACAAGCCTTCCATTCCTCTGGGGTCGGAAAATTGGTACCAGACCTATTTAGGAGGATAGCGGCACTGACTCAATATAACGGTAAGCCACAGCGAGTCATTGTAAAATCCAGATGTGTATTCAATCACTTCCAACAATACTTAATGAAGTCGAATCAGTGGCGCATCCTTCAGAGATTGATCAGCGCCGAGAGCTTTATCCTTTACCCTTTTATCTTGTCTTGATGCAAGTAGTACATCTCTATAACAGGTAGGTCAGTAAGTCTAAATTGACGGGTGCTTTTTGAAAGAAAATTCTCGCAATGTTATTTGCTATGTATACTCTATTAGATAGCTATGATTACTTAAACAAAATTAATGTTTTCTGAGATATTCGCTATCAGAAAACGAAGGACCCACATGGTGTGGTGGTGAACGCATTACTACAGGTAGGTCAGTAAGTCTAAATTGACGGGTGCTTTTTGAAAGAAAATTCTCGCAATGTTATTTGCTATGTATACTCTATTAGATAGCTATGATTACTTAAACAAAATTAATGTTTTCTGAGATATTCGCTATCAGAAAACGAAGGACCCGCATGGTGTGGTGGTGAACGCATTACTACCCGGAAGGGGCAATAGTGCGTTCGTTCCCCACCATAGACACCTGCGGTACAGAGTTTTGCAAATATCTCAGCAACGTTGTAGTTGTATTTCGCTTAATAACCTGCCGTGAAGATTGTAGTAGGCAGAAAATAAAAGGTAAAACATTAATGTTTTCTGTTGTTATTTTTCATTACTTTCGAAACACAGCAAACAGTACAAAATTGCCCCGGTGAGAAGAAGTAGGGTGCTTTTTCGAACTACCCACGGATCATCTTTTTTTGGGATTTTCTTTCGACGTCGTTGCAAAAAGCATCTGCACAGAAAGTATACCACTTTTGACTACTCAAAATCTGAGTTTGTTTTTTAGTGTAATGCTTTTTTTCGAAAGTAATCTGCTTTTCTTCTTTAATGGACAGATACTACTTTCTTCCAATTGCTGAAGATTTTGCTCGGATATGTACTACACTGAAGTGTCCTTAACAAACTAGTTAGAGATAACCTGCGCCCCAAACGTAGTCGTAGGTTCTTCACCACACATGGGTAAGCCAAATCCTTCATCCTCCCTGTCGGCAAATAGGTATCACACTCAGCTGAAACGGTAGAAACACTCTTATATCAACAGCTCTCCATGAGCCACTGCATTAGTTAAAGATAACTATGTTCATTTCTGCGATCACCTATGCTTTGTAGAGTTTTGTGCATGACACACCAAATGGGATTCATAAACATCGAAAGCATTATCCTTTTACACTTTATATTGTATTGTAAAGTTTTCTTCCTACATCATTAACCATGTAGACCACTGCACTTCTCTTGCACTCGATTCCATTTTCTGGCATTTGTGGTGTTGCTTCGGTTTCTGCCTGAAGACTCCGCCTTCCTTACAAAGGTCTTAGAGCGCTTGGTCGAGGCGTTTATCTCTGCAATCATGGGATAACAAAAATAATGGATTGTGGGAAAACGGTGGGGAGGGGGAAGGGGGGCGGAGGGCGGAGAATCGATCAAACAAAGCACCTTGTTTATTGATGAACTACATCATAATCCACTGCGCTACTCCACTCCTGCTCCCTTATAGTTCATCCATAACATTCATTAGGGAGTGGTGTAGAATAGTATGAAATAGCAAAAATATTGCAAGTATAATATAATACAGTACGATGACGTTTCAGCTAATCGAACCACTTCCGACATTCGAAGAAGGAGACCTGACGATTCACTTCGCTGAAGACACGCCAATTCGTGTATATCGAGAGTTGCTTGCATTGTTCTCACCATACATGAGTGAGTTGAACTACGGTCGAAAGAACGTCGTCTATTTCTTCTTAACATCCGTTCATCAAGTCTATGCATTATAGCTGTCTTCATCCACATTCAAGGCTTTATGGGACGACAAAAATTTTCTTATTGTTTAGCCATTACCAAATTCTTTGAAGCTCACTCGTAAATGTTATAAAGCTCTAAAGCTTTCCGCACTGATCAATTCCTTAGCGATACGCTATGAATTCGACTTTAGTAAACATCGTTTGTAGATTATTGAATGAATGTCTGGCATTTAATAATGACTTAATAATAATTTGTGGTGGCCTACCGATGTACTGAGTCAGCGATACTATCCTCCCAGACAAGTCTGGTACCAAATGGCCGACCACGAAGGGATGGAAGGCCTGGTGAGCCACGGACGCTGGAATCGACTCCATTTGTGTGTTGTAGAGCGTCTCCAGCCACCGCGCAACACGCACCTTGTAAACGTTATACCATGTTTTATCACCTGTCACCTGTATCACCAGTAGTCTCGTTGATCGTCGAGTGACTAGAGCGGGCGCCAGTAAATCCTCCACTTTTCCCTGTCGCGAGCAAGAGTAGCCCAGTGGGTTCTGCTCGCTTTAGGGACTCGTCGAGCATCATACCTTTCTTCTAGGCTTTTCGTGAAGAACTCTGACCATCGGGTCGGTGGTCTTCCTGCAGTACGTTTGACATCCCGAGGAATCCAGTCACTAACAGCCCTTGTCTATCGGTTATCATTCATACGCATTACGTGTCAGGCCCATCTTCGACGGTTTGGCGTACAAAACGGCATCTTTGAATTTTGATCGTTGACGTAGGTCGGAGCTTCGAATCCCATTCCTTACTTGTGTGAAACGAGATGCTCCTAGCATCGTCCTTTCGACTGCGCGTTCGATGACGCTGAGTGATCTTTCATTCTGCTTACGTAGCGACCAGGTTTCTGACGCATACGTTAGGGCAGGAAGGACCGTTGAGTCGAAAAGGTGGGACGGAGTCGGGTGTTCTTTATTCTCTTCACTACATCCTCGATCTCCCCAAGCCGCTCGTTTCCTTCTGTTCACCTCTGGAGCTAAGTCGTTCATCATATTGATTTCCCGACTTTGACAGACATGACTGGAGAATTCGGAGATATTCGTTCCGTTGAGCGTGAATGGGACAAACGAAACCAATCCGTTCTTCATGAACATCGTTTTCTTTAGATTTAGTCGAAGGCCAATCTTTCCGCACGCTTTATCAAAGTCCGCAAGCATACGTTCCGCTTGGCTAATGTCTGGTGTTATAAGAACGATATCATCAGAAAAACTTTGCTGGGAGATAAAATATTGTGTTGTACTTTTTAAAATGCATCCTGAATTGCAACGTGATGGAACTTCATCATTAACCCATATGTGCTCTCCCGAAATGTCACGTCACGCCTGACAGAAGTGAGGCCGATTTGTGGCAGCGGCAAACCAGGCTTCAACTGCTGCAAACAATTGCTTGTCTGCTACCATAGAAATGCTGTACCACAACCAAAGCAAATAAGCTTTTGACAAGGATTCCATGATGCGGTTCTTTAAACTATGCTTCGAATGACCTACATTGGATTTAAGATAGTCTTCGGCTTAAATGAGCTCTAACGTACGAGTTGTACCGTCCCTAAAGATGTCGGCGCGTTGGCTGTGGTGGACTCCTGGACTAACTTTTGAAAAATTGTAAAATAAACACTGAGTACCATAAGGTTACTTCTAATATTGTCCTTATCTAGAAAAACGATTTGAGAACTAGAAAAAAAACAGAAAAATGTTTTTTTATTGATGTTGGTTTGTATCGATTTCTGTCCAATCAGTCTTTCAATGATAATCTACCAAATCTCTGGCTGTATTATCCCGGGTACCTGTTTCCATTCAGATTTCGTCGGCTTTCTTGCCGTAGATTTTTTAATATTACTCACATCTTAAAGTAAAGATGTCGTTTTGTGCTACACACCAAAAATTAATAAGTTGTAGAGGTACTTTTGCAGAACAATGCACCGAATCCACCCAAAGGACCAGCGTCGGAGATTTTCCAAAGGACGCATTCATTGAAATGCTCTACCATGTAAGTTCTTTTCGTCGTTGTCTAGAGCAAGCTTCTCCTTCATTCATTTTGCTTTATGTTCCTAGCGCACCTGGGTGAGTACGTGGCACGTAAGTATGTAATCAGCATTATATATGCCTATACCTGCTTGTATTATTACATTATGTTAGTACTATTTACTTACTGGAGGGCTCGTGTGGTGCAGTGGTTGGAGGCGGCCACCAGCACACGCATGGGATCGATCTCCATGCCCATAGTCCACCAAGCCTTCCATCCCTTCGAGGTCGGCAAATTGTTATCGGGCTCGTCTAGGAGGCTAGCAGCACTGGCTCAATACATCGGCAGGTCACCGCGAGTCACTGTAGAGACCAGATATGCATTCAGTAACCTCAAAACGATGCTTAGTGAAGTCAAATGCATGACGCATCCCTCAGAGATTGACAAACGCTGAAAGCTTTATCCTTTATTCTTTATTACTATTATATATATACATACATACATACATAAATAGCTACAGCTTTTTTGTTAGTCACAGTGGAAAAAAGTCCTCCATAGACGACTAGTTATAGCAAGAAAGGAAACCTGTCCACCAAAATATATAGCCAGGGAGAAAACAAGTCGTGTATGACCCGTATCAGCGTGAATCCGTTGAATGCTCTTACACTATGTTATTGTGCTGAGAAGCATAGGACACCAAATTAAAACCGTTGAAATTTGAGCGCAGTTAAGCCGAAGCTGCGCGTGAAGGCCAGAAAAGGTAATTGTGGTTTCGAAGGTCACCTGAGGTCCCAAGTTTTGCTCAAATCTCAGCATGCTTTCCTTCATATTTTGTCATGCTATGATTGGCAATGGCTAAAAGTTGAGATGCCTTGGTTCTACAGATACTTTGTTTCAGATCTATCCGACATTGAGACCACTCTACCGTAATTTGCGAAATCTTGCTAAAGCAGCTGTCGCATTTCAAGCCATTCCACTTATTTACGAACTATCGAAAAACCTGTGGGATTTCAACACCAGATCAGTGCGTATCGTTCTCGTATCTCTACTATGGAATACCCTAGCAACAAAAGAAGTAGGAGAAGCACTTGTGGTTGACAGTGTTTCTTCTAATCAAACGCACTCGTGGTTTTCTTGGAAGGAACAACTACTGTTCTCACTGCTAATACCGTACTGTCTTACATGATTAGCTCAATCGAAAAAAATTTAAGTAGAACTTCAGCAGCGAAATAAAATTTTTCATGTTAAGAATACTAAATACTATATTAGAAACTACATTTGATATTCTGAAGAGCAGCCACGTCTTCATACGGTAGCGCTTGATCTCATCCTAGTCTATCCTACGGTAACGCACAATTTACAATCTAGTTGCCTTTCTGTTCTTATACATTTCAAACTGTTAAGTTATAATAGCATTATTCCTGAGTCTAGATGTCACTGGAACAAAAATTACGAGCCGCACTTGACTTAGAACTTGGCCCAGCAATCGAGGAGCTCGTCTACAGGCAATTGCTTTTAATTTACACTTAAATGTACTTCTATCAAAAAGAGAAGAGTAATTTTAACTGATTGAAAAAAACGTTTTTGCGCTATTTTATTGTATTCCACGTCAAATCCGTGTTAAAAGTGGGTTATGTAACAAATTACTCTTTAAAATACGTTGTCTTGGTTTTATTTCACGTTTTCATTAAAAGATTTATCGGTGTACGGCTACTTTTGATTTCTACCATCGTCTTCATTTACTTTGATAGGGCAGCTCAAGATGGAGTATGGGGACACTTAATCAAGCTCGGATTTGAGCCTGAGACATTTTTCGGTGCCGAGATCTATCGAAGATTAGTCTGTCCTGCCATACTTGCCGTAAGTTTTTCTTTTACTTATTTGGTAGTGATTTAATCTATAGTTTCTGGTCTTATTATTATGTCATTATCATCAGCGCCCAATGACTATAGCGTATGGCCATGCCGGGTTTGCGATTGATCACTAGTATAGTGGCCGAAGTTCAACTGGGTGACGACCAATTATATACGGTAGCCAACCCTAACCTGGCGTAACTCAAGGAAAAAGGGGCACGTGTGGCGCAGTGGTCAGAGACGCCCTGCGACACACACGTGGAATCGATCCCACAACAATGCCCACCAAGCCCTCCATCCCTCCGGGGTTTGCAAATTGGTACCAGACTCGTCTGGAAGGATAGCAGCACTGTCTCGGTAGTTGGCTTCCGCGAGTCATTGTAGAGGCCAGATATGCATTAAATCACCTCAAAACTATGCTTAATGAGGTAGAACGCATGGCCCATCCTGAGGGATTAAACAGTGCCAAGAGCCTTATCTTTTATCCTTTTAACTCTCGTATTATCTAATCTATTTTAGGGTCGGCAAAACGACTATGGAACACAGTTTGTCGCAAGGCCGTACATCGAACCTGAATTCTTCTCGGAAGAGGTGAGACAACCATTGTTAGAAAGAATGTAAAGTTTAACTTCATCTAGTGAATAAAGCAAATTGATAGTAAATAGTGTGTTTCGAACATGAGCTATACTGTTGCAGTGAAATAGATTGCTTTCATTTAATTAGCTTCAACTACTGCACTTATGTGTGCAAAATATAATTCAGCTCTTACAATTCATTTGTGACACATGACCTATTAGTGGCTAAGCTGCCTAAGCCACCGAGCCCGAAATGCATTGGAAACAATGCACTTCATCCACTCTGCCTGTAACCTGTTTATTGCACAGTTTATCTAGCTCATTATGGGTCAATATTGATCTATAGTATTAATGTATTGTAAAAAACATGAATAAGGAATGCTGACATCTTTGCAAGCCAGTCAATTTTACTTTTGTGCTGTACATTAAATTACATCAACATATGGATCCGATTCATAGAGTTTCTTTCTCAGTCGTCCTTGAATAAGTCGAATATAACCCTTATATTCCGTCGAACACCGTTCTATGTCAATCGTGGATTAATTCAAGTGCATGGAACAAGCAAATTCACAGTGACGTCAGATGGTAGGCTTTTGTATCCACATTGTACATGTCATAAAAAATTATTATCTTAAATATATTTACAGGACATCTACATGCGCTTTTCACCAGGGAAATGGAAGAACAGTGCGCAAAAGGAGCCTTGATACCCGGAGAAGTTAGTTTTCGGTCCATCAACGCAGATGTCTTTCCTTACCAGCAGTATACAGCAGTGGCTCTTTTGAAGTGAAATTTAAATGGTAAATTGGTAATGACACAAGGTAAAAAGCAAGTCAATATTTTTACTTCAAAGATGGAGCACAAATTCCACAAAACTCTAAGAGATAAATTTTTGCTCTCAAATTTAAGGTTTCGACGCTCTCCACAGCTGCTAGATGTTTGAAATATCACTGGGGAATCACAAACAATTTTCGAAAAATTATTAGTAAATAAAAATAATGTTACTCAACGAGCGAACGTGATGTCGAAGACGTTGGGCTGCATGAAATCTTTTCCTAGGTGCTAGTGGCATTGTTGTGCTCCTTGTATCCGCTTGGGCCACAAGTACCGACGCATTTTCTCAGAGCAGCCATTGTTTTCTGTCACGACCACGACTGGAATCATGTGAAGAACCAACTTGAACAGGTACCGAATCTTTTGTAATATTCACCTTTATCGGATCTTCACAAATAAATGTTGCTGTTTAAAATACATGTAGTAAGTAGCTGGGCGCAAGTAGTAAAACGTAACTATGGTGGAGTTGTGAGACGTACGGTGTAATGAACTTGAGGACAGTGGTTCGATCCTACTGCGCGAAAAACTAAGCTCTCCTTCTATGCTCTGCTAGCAGATTCATACCAGAGATGTGTAAGAGAAGAAAAAACTGACTTGGTAAATCGGTAGGTTTCCCACCACCAGCATATCAACTCATTTTATAAGCGAGTGTGGATCACCTCTGAGTTGTCACAAATGCAGTTGAATCTACGGCGCTTTCCTAAGGGTCGTTCAATGCTGAGCTCTTTCTTTCTTATTGTTTTACTCCTTTACAGTTAACATGTAGTTATGTAGACGGTAAGATATTAAACCAGCCTCGATATGTTGTTGTTGGCGTTCAATTTTTTTCAGAATTTACTTCAAGAACCACCGGAATCGTGTGATGTTTACCGTGATCAAATCATATTTGCTGAGAAGTTCGATTTAAGAAATATGCTCAGTATTTGCATTCAAAGAGCTGAGGCAAGGTCGGTCCCATTTCGATCTACTGAATTACAGCAGACTTGAACATTGTTGTGCTAATTTGTCGGCCAATAAGTCAACACATCTTACCGTCCGTGTCTACTGATCGAAGTAGCAAAGTGATGGGTGTCCTGGTGTCGTTGGTAGTATTTATCTCCGCTGGTATCGCACCTTCATTCTCCGAATTTTTTTCTGTTGATTTTCAGCTGCAACGCGTTTGCTAACGAGTTGGTGAGACGTGAAGATTTTAATCTGATCTCTTCAAAAACAAGAGATTTGATAATGGATCGACTTTGTAGCGGTTGGGGCTTAGAGCCAAAGCACGTGAATAAATTGGGTACAAGGTAAGATGGTTGGACGACTATCTCGGCTTCAACATCGAAGTAGCAAAGTGATGGGTGTCCTGGTGTCGTTGGTAGTATTTATCTCCGCTGGTATCGCACCTTCATTCTCCGAATTTTTTTCTGTTGATTTTCAGCTGCAACGCGTTTGCTAACGAGTTGGTGAGACGTGAAGATTTTAATCTGATCTCTTCAAAAACAAGAGATTTGATAATGGATCGACTTTGTAGCGGTTGGGGCTTAGAGCCAAAGCACGTGAATAAATTGGGTACAAGGTAAGATAGTTGGACGACTATCTCGGCTTCAACACAAATCCAAATATAGGCTTAGCCTTTGGTTATGAAATTAGGGCTTTTGGTAGCCCAGACTGATGATCACTGTTTTTAACAAGTAGAGAATCTCATCTAATAACTCTTTCATGGAATTTCGTCGTTGAATTCAGGAGAGCAGACAGCTGCACCACCTATACAATAACTGAACAAGATTCCTAGTGACTGCTTTCGGTCATAGTTACAGAACACGTCTTAATTTTGACGACAGCATGCCAGCTTACAATCTTTATGCATAGGCGTAGTATAGTATCTAAACGGACTACATTGTGCCTTTGGAAGCACTCCTTATGATCTTACCTCTGCTTTCTTAACGGTAGAAAGAAAATGATGTAAACAGCTGCTCACTCACATAGGACTGATTAGCTAAACTTGATATAGTCCGGATCATTTTTCAGCATCATAACATCGTCGATTCCAGGGAGCCAACATCATTCCGTGAACGACAAATTGGACTCACCGGTGGGGGACCTCAATGTTTGGACGATGAACGTAATACGGCTACTTTAGCCAACATGGACTCCGACTACTACTTCGGTTCTGTTGGAGAGCTCTGTGTAGTGAAGAATTGATCACTGAAATCTTCTCTGACGAATTGAGTTCAACGCCTGCTTTATGAAATCCCATATTGCAGTTTACGTAGATATGCGTTCTTGTTCACATCTGCTAACTTCATATGCATCTTAGACAACGACATCAGCCAGATGAAGACGATGTTCGCAGATGTTCCTAGATTTGAGTAGACGCTACATTCTTCGTTCTATTCCTCAACTATCAAAGATTGTTGTTTTTATCCATGTACTTGATGATGCCTTGGTACCACCTAAAAGATTTCGCTTTCAGTAATCTCTCCCTGCGTTCAACCATCACTGAATAGTTTGCATGTGCGAAATACATTTGCTTTACCTGGGATAAATTATTATAATGCTTTTAGGTGGATTTAGCGTGGATACGTATTGTGCTAAACAATAAAGTTTCTTTTGTCACCTATGGTCAGCGAACATGTGAAGGATAAAAAGAGGATTAAGCTCTCGGCGTTGATCCAATCCCTGAGAGATGCGCCATGCATTCGACATCATTAAGCATCGTTTGGAGGTGATTGAATGCATATGTAGCCTTTACAATGACTCATGGTGACCTACCAATCTATCGAACCAGTGTTGCTATCCTCTTAGACAAGTCTGGTACCAATTTGCTGACCTCGGAGGGATGGAGGAATTGGTGGGCCATGGGCGCAGGGATCGATTCTGCGTGTGTGTGTTGCAGGGCGCCTCCGACCACTGTGCCACACGCGCCCTCAAAAGCTAAGAAGCTTAATAAGTTGACAATGAAAACTTGCCTTGATATCTCGTACGGTCTCGCATTCAGCACTGGGGTGAAAAACAACTGTATTCATTAGTTAGCGACTTTCCATGGTTGGTAGTCAGATCCCGTCCAGCCAGTTCCAGTTGGTGTGTGGTAGTGAATAGCCCTTAATTACTTGGAATAGCTAGTAATTTTTTGTACGACCGTGTTTTTCACATCTACTGTGTGCATTTCAGCACATCCCATATTCGAATCGTTTGCTCGCATCAGTCATTTTCGAACGTTCTCCAACTTTTTGCATGCAGCCTCGCCTGCTGCTTAGAGGATTCTTCTTCCCTATAAATGTCGTAGAATACTGGTCGATTCGATTCTCTCTGGAGTCCTAAGATCGCCGAACTAGAGCGTTGCCACTTGGACGGAAAAGAGTGGGATTTTTTGCAGAAAAGTCTGTCTGGCCACAATTTCCAAGCCTCGGAGAAATAAGAGGCTTGATGAGTCCAGGGTGGGTGCGAACCAGCACCGCGCTCGTGGAGATTTGCATCACTGCTAATGCGCTAACTCTTTTCCCCTAGAGCTACCAGTTAGTAACCGTATTAGAATACATTGTTATTAAAATAGCCGGACCGGTTGGAGCGATGTATGGGTGATGTTGATGGGTTTGCCAAGGCGAGATCACTCAATCGTAACGACTGTCTTCAATACGAACGTGCCGAGTGTGAAATCAAGAGCAGGGCAAAATGAAAACTTTATGGTGGAAACAACATATGTTAAAAGTAATCGATCGTATTCTTGTTGAGCAAACGCGAGGTGTTATTTTTTTATTCTTTATTCACGAATAAGCTGACGTTTCGGCGGACTTCGCCTTCCTCAGAGCCTGGAAAGGTCAAGTTGACAGCAATTCGTTGGGCCAAATACCTCCTTAACCAATGAACACAGCTTTGCACGCTCACCGCTTTCTATGAGGCATCCACTGGGTATGTCGCGTGTAGACCAACCGCACAAAACTCACATGGAAGCGTAATGTGCCTCTCCCATCAGAATAACAGGCTTATATACTGCCCAATATCACGCGTGATAATGAGGCTTTCTTCCCTGCGGTTCATTTTCGGATTTCTGGAAATCCAGAAATTAATCCAGAACTCCTCGAGTGTTTTGCGCGCTTGTGTTTTCGACTGCTGTGCGAGGATCGTGACACGTACTTCGAAATCTTTCTCCGTTATGTCTCTGCGTCCTATATGTGCCTAGTGAAGTATGATTTACGTTTGCCGACTAGGTGTTCTTTTATGCGGACACAGGGATCTGCCCGCTCGCCAACGTATTCGTCTCCGCACGCCTTACATGAGATCAGATAAACTGTACCTGAGCTCATGCAATCACCGTCTCTTCCATTAGGGCAAATTATGCAATTTTGCGTTGCACATAGACGGTCATA
>MQTX01000172.1:427194-458225 GCA_009735665.1 Angiostrongylus cantonensis | reverse complement strand
TTCTATGAGGCTTCCACTGAGTATGTCTAGTGGAGACCAACCGCACAGAACTCACATGGAATCGTAATGTGCCCTTCCCCTCAAAGTAATAGGCTTATATGCTGCCCAATATCACGCGTGATAACGAGGCATTCTTCCCTGCGGTTCATTTTCGGATTTCTGGAAATCCAGAAATTAATCCAGAACTCCTCGAGTGTTTTGCGCGCTTGTGTTTTCGACTGCTGTGCGAGGATCGTGACACGTACTTCGAAATCTTTCTCCGTTATGTCTCTGCGTCCTATATGTGCCTAGTGGAGTATGATTTACTTTTGCCGACTAGGTGTTCTTTTATGCGGACACGGAGGGTGCCCGTTTCGCCAACGTATTCGTCTCCGCACGCCTTACATGAGATCAGATAAACTGTACCTGAGCTCATGCAATCACCGTCTCTTCCATTAGGGCAAATTATGCAATTTTGCGTTGCACATAGACGGTCATACAGGCGGTTACGAACTAGCTGGCGCCTCAGATTACTCGATAGCATTTCAAATACGTTTACCGAGTTCTCTAGACCCGCCCTTCTTAAACAGCGTTTTATAGCTGCGCTTACATCATTTGAGATGAAGGGTAGGAAAAACGGGACCTTTTTATCACTAGAGTTGTCGTTTGGAGGCCTAGCGTTTGCCCCTATCCCGGGCTATAGTTTCGAAGGCATTAGAAATGGCTATTCGCCATGCCAAATTTCGGGACTCTCTCTGTTCCTTTGGCTTGCACACGTTGCTTGCTGTTCAAAACATGTTTCTTACAAGCGCCCTTTTCGTGTGAGAGGGATGAGAGGAGAGGTAATGAACCAGTATGTTTTTACAACGTGGCTTTCGGTACCACTTCGTAATGTAGCCATTTTCCGACAGGTTAATTTGGGGGTTCAGATATGGAAGCCAGTTTTCTTCCGGTTTTTCTCGGGTGAACTTGATATACTTTCGTTTCTTTTTTACTTAGAATATTACACGAGTCCATTTGAAAGCAAATATTTTAATGGAATATCGATCTGACGGTGGAACTCGGCGAAGAAGCAGGTGAGCATTCCTCATGTGGTGGATGGCCGATAATGGAAGGGATGACGGCCCTCCTGGCTCATCGCCAGTAAATCCTGCCTTACACACTAGCCTGAACCGTTGTCGATTACCAGAGCTGCGTTTTTTAGTCTGACATTGTTGACGAGAAGCCAGATTGCTACAACACGACAGATTCATAGTGACAAAAATGCTGGACTGCAAAAAGTTCAAGCTTTCTTGTTCTACCAGGACTAATTTACGTCTGTACGACCGTCTATGCGAAACATAAAGTTACGTAATTTGCCCTTATGACAGCAGCGGTATTTGCATGAATTCAGAAACGATGCACCTGATTTCTTGTAATACTTGCAGAGATGAATATATTAGCTAAACGGGAAGACCTTTATGGACCCGCATGAAAGGCCACCTAGATGGCAAACAAAAAGCAAGACCAGGTACCCCACTAGGGACGCGTAGGATGCAAAAACATAGCGGAGACAATTTTGATATAAAAGTCACTATGCTGGAACAGAATGCCCAGACACCAACGCGCAAACTTCTTGTTACGTTTTGATAGATACCAAGCACCTCAGAATGAATAGAAAGGAGGAATGGCCAAAGATCACATATGATCTGGCCCCGTACCTTCGCATCCACTTTTGAAGTGGGGTGGTGCATTCATCGACCACATGTGGCTCTGATCTATGAGCTTCCTATGTGGAAAGTATGTTTTTCGAGAAGCTGGAGCCATAGTGTGGCCATTCAGAAATATCGAGATTTATCTGGTTGTTTTATGTTTTGTCCTATCATATTCAAAGCAGTTTATAGACCTCAATATGTCAGGTTTCTTTTCAAAATATCGACAGATATGACATTTCATTTTGGCGGGAAAGATATCAATGGTGGTGTTGTCTGTCCACTCCGGGTTGGATAGGTTGCGATAATGATGGCGACACATCTCAGGTTTAGGCCGGCCAGTTTCACAATGCGCGGCCAGTGCACGTTCGGCGTCGTCGCCATCGTAATGACCATCGCTAATGGTATGGTATCGATTGATCTCAATACTTTTTTAAATAACTTTTCATTACTTTCCTATGCTTCATCTCCAAAGATCTTGTGCTTTTTTTTTGTTTCTCTCTCGATTTTATTATCAGAATGGAACGTCCATTCTTCCTCATCTATTTTATGTTTTTCTTAAACCAGGAAAAGAAACGCTAATTCTGATAACATCCTTCTCTCAGCTACAGATGGCCGATAGTCTCAAGAAGCATTGATATTGATCTTGTTGTATTGAGCATTGGCCTTATGGGCATTGACAAGGGGTGGATAGCACAGTGGTAGTGACGTCCGTGATCACAAGCACGATGGCCGGGAAATTGGTACCGGACTTGTCTTGGAATAAATCACTCTCTGCAATCGAGTTGGGAACGCTCCAGCCCGGCTGTCTCAGGACTCCAGGGAGATTTCTTAATAACTCAAAACACCGACTTTCTATAAACCTCGGCATAAATAGCTGATAAATATACCAACCTCGCATCAGCTAAAAAAGATCAGTTTATAAGTTCATATAAATAAATATACTCCAGGAAGAATTGCTCGACCAGCATTCTACGACATTCAAGATGAAATTAAAATCTTCAGCCAGCAACCGAGACCACGTGTAAAAGCAGATCTTCATGGACAATAGAGACGAGGAAACGAATTTAATGTGAGAAGTCTTGGAATCCGCGCAGCAGACGTGAAAACGGGTCATACAAAATAAAATAAAAATAATAAAAAAATAGGCATTGTCATTTCAGACTTCTTTATGAGTTTTACACTTTTGCTCAAAACCTTCTTAATCGTCTAGTGTA
Source organism: Angiostrongylus cantonensis (assembly GCA_009735665.1). Lineage (NCBI taxonomy): Eukaryota > Metazoa > Nematoda > Chromadorea > Rhabditida > Metastrongylidae > Angiostrongylus > Angiostrongylus cantonensis. Next base: position 455,338 of record MQTX01000172.1, on the reverse strand, counting down.
AGGACAGCATTTTCTAATGATCAAGCAGCTGTATGTTTTTGGTCCTTCTCGTAGCTCTCATTGTTTGATGTGTAGATCACATTCGTTTCTTTCAGCGCAGTTTAACATTCCGCTTCCTTTTGGTAACATTGGCCTGCAAAAAGGAGATGACGGTAATGTTAGTTGTGGTTTTCCTCAATATTTTCTTGAATACAGTGCGATTTTCCAGAAATTCTTCATTTTCACCTATACTTTTGCCATTTTACATTTTGGATGAGCTTTATTGTTGTGAAGACAGCGAAATGTATTTCTCTTAGGCTTATGAGTACTGTTTCAGTTAGAAATCACTTCAAATGAGGGCTTCAATCTTTTTGGTTACGGTGGCAGACGAAATGTGAAATTGACGACAGGAAACGGCACATTTCACATCGAAAGTAAGAGGGAGCAAGAGAAAACGAGATGAGAGAAAGAGACAGATTTTTAAAAAAGTTTTTATTTTGATCAAATTTACGCCAATGATAGAGGCGACGACGACGATAACCATCAGTGGCATTGACCCCGTCTAATTGAGGTCATGGTGATATGTCCTCTTTATGAAACACATCGAACACAGTGATGAAAGAAATCGTTCAATTTAATAATTAGTTTTCTGCTAAATTATTTTTTATGAGCCGTCCTTACATGTCGAGTCATACCTTCTTTCATTGGACTCATTACCATGCGTCCATAATCTACGATGGTCTTTTGATTTGCATACTGCTAAATTATTTTTTATGAGCCGTCCTTACATGTCGAGTCATACCTTCTTTCATTACCATGCATCCATAATCTACTATGGTCTTTTGATTTGCATGTGTGTTCCACTGGTGCTTATGATTTTGTATTATTGATAAATACGATGAAAAGCATTTAATACTGACAGAGGGTGAATGTTCCAGTAGTGCTCGGAAGTGTTCGCTGATCTTGAACCATTCGTCAGCCTTTGAGGATGATAAGTAACTCTTTATAAACAAGTCTGGTGGTAGTTTTGTGCCTCCAGAAGTATATGAGGCTTGGCTGATCCGGTGTAGCGTTTAGCCAATAGCAACATATTTCTTGTAGAAAACCTCTAACCAAGATCGCATTAGACTTTCTTCGTGGGATAGGACCGAACATTGATTTGACACGTCGGTAGATCCGTTCAAGTCACTATGTACGTAAAATCTGCAATGAGGCACCTCCTGTTGCTACAAATGAATGTGATGTACATCCATCCCCAAAAGATTCATCAATGCCGGACGTTTTTTACACTTTGTGGTAACAGATGATCTTTTACCTGCTAAGAAAAAAAATGACGAAAGAGGATGTGAACTAAATTATCAATTAAATGACATGTTCTGTAGGAGAATTTCTTGCCTTGAAGCGCCCTAGCGCCAACTTTAAGATCGCTTCTTTTTCTTTTAGGACAGGATGCAGCGTTGGTAAACGGATCACAATACGGTGGCTCAGGTTCCTTCAAATTCGATAGAGAAAAAGGCTTCGACATTGGACAAAACGTCACTGTCGGTGATCAAACAGTTGTGGTGCGTTGCATGAAAATGTAAATTTATTCTGATTCGAAACAAATAGATTGGAGAGGTCCGCGTCTGGAGCATCGGTCGGAGGGGCCCTGCAACACACGTGGAATCGACCCCGCCCCGATGGCCCAACAAGCCTTCCATCTTTCCGGGGTCAGCAATTGGTACCAGACTTGTCTGGGAAGATAGCAGCACTGGGTCGATACATCGGTAGGCCACCGCGAGTCATTGTAAAAACCAGATATGCATTCAATCACCTCCAAATGTTGCTTAATGAAGTCGAATGCACGGCACATGCCTCAAGGGTTCATCAACTCCGAGAGGTTTATCCTTTATCCTTTAGATTGGAAAACAAATATTGCTAATCTTGTAGAGAAGCTAGCATTGTAAAGTCACTGCTCATGTAATTAGGTATAGACTTAACAATCTACTAAACATCCGGCAAGGTGTATAGTTACCAACGTTTGTGCAAAGTTGCCTACTCGTATGACTTTTCTTCAAATGTTATGGGTTCAGCACTTCTGTTCGATGTATTGTTCTGTAGTTAGCATTATCTGTCGGTTCTTCTTCAGCCTGGTTTGCCACTTTCCCTCTTCTTTAAATATAGATCGATTCTGGGTTTTCTCGAAATTCTAAAAGAAACCCATGCCGGCATTCCATGACTCTCGCTCAGAATTTCGGTAGTCATAGTGAATTTAAAAAAGTAGGTCTAGTGTCTTATGGCCGGGTTTTTTTCACGAAAACTTTGATATCTATACTTCGAAACCGACTTTCCTTCTTTTTTCACAAAAACTTTGATACCTATGTTCACAGCGGCAAGTGATTTAGTGCGAAATCAAATATTGCGGAACTAGCGATTGCTTTCTGAACCAAAAATTGGATTGATCAGCACTAATTCTTAAATGAAATGGAATAACTTTTATAAAATAGTGAGGGTTTGAAAATTTTATTCCAGGGTGGTCCTGGACGCGAGTCAAATTTTCTAGTCGGTTTAGTGGACGCCTTTCAACGACTCGCCGGCAGCGGTCGTCGGTAAACATTCCACGAAACACATCGAACTGGAGGACATTTTATTTTGTTTCTATCGTTGTTGAGTTACGGTCGACATTACAATGTGGTCATTCCAAGTTTTTTCTTAGATAGCTTTTATTCATTACGTATTCTGTAAGTGAAGTGTCGTAGATTCACGTCGATGTACCCTAGGCGATCGTGAAATTACAGCCTATTGTCATTTGATCTAATCATGTATACTACCATTGCCATTATCTGTGCTAAAATTTGTCATTGTGTTGGCAAGAATTGGTCTACATTAATTTTAAAAAAAAGTCAGACAAAGTTAGTGTGACGGAGCAATATTAAAACTTCTGCCTTAGTGAAATCAACAGAATGCATATTCACAATGTTGACTTTTTATCTACTGCCTTTTACAAGTTTTCAGGGCAGGGTCTTATTTGTGAAACAACCAGGATGATGCCGAGACATTTGCAAAACTGCGGACCGCAGGTGTCAGCGGTGGAGAACGAACGCTTTATTGTCTACTTCTGACTTCTACTTTTTCTTTTTTTTTTCTTACTTTCTTCTTCTTCATTCTTCTTCCGACTTCTGCACGATGTGCGCAATGATACATGTCCGGAAGAAAAACAAGTAGTTATCAACGGACATTATCATTATATTCACCATCAGCATCGTGTATAAAAGGGCATCACTGAAGGAGTGTGCCTCATTCGAGGAGATGGAACGCTGAAGAAGACCTGACTCGACACGAAGGCGAAGCCGCCGCATCGAGACGAACAAGAAGCGTGGACCATCGACTCGGATCATCGGCTCTGATGAAGACGAAGACGTCGAAACGTTAGCCGATAATAAATGTTATTATCAACCTCGTGTAAGCTCATCAAACAAAGAATACGTTTTGATATCTATGTTCACAGCGGCAAGTGATTTAGTGCGATATAACTGACCTCAAATATTACGGAACTAGCGATTGCTTTCTGAACCAAAACTGGATTGATCAGCACTAATTCTTAAATGAAATGGAATAACTTTTATAAAATAGTGAGGGTTTGAAAATTTTATTCCAGGGTGGTCCTGGACGCGAGTCAAATTTTCTAGTCGGTTTAGTGGACGCCTTTCAACGACTCGCCGGCAGCGGTCGTCGGTAAACATTCCACGAAACACATCGAACTGGAGGGCATTTTATTTTGTTTCTATCGTTGTTGAGTTACGGTCGACATTACAATGTGGTCATTCCAAGTTTTTTCTTAGATAGCTTTTATTCATTACGTATTCTGTAAGTGAAGTGTCGTAGATTCACGTCGATGTACCCTAGGCGATCGTGAAATTACAGCCTATTGTCATTTGATCTAATCATGTATACTACCATTGCCATTATCTGTGCTAAAATTTGTCATTGTGTTGGCAAGAATTGGTCTACATTAATTTTAAAAAAAAGTCAGACAAAGTTAGTGTGACGGAGCAATATTAAAACTTCTGCCTTAGTGAAATCAACAGAATGCATATTCACAATGTTGACTTTTTATCTACTGCCTTTTACAAGTTTTCAGGGCAGGGTCTTATTTGTGAAACAACCAGGATGATGCCGAGACATTTGCAAAACTGCGGACCGCAGGTGTCAGCGGTGGAGAACGAACGCGTTATTGTCCTTTCCGGTGAGTAACGCTTTCACCATCACACTATGCGGGTTCTTCGTTTCACATGTCTCTCAGCTAATTGTATCGATCTTTTGCCATCAGCAATCACCCAACAGCGGGATTGATCTGGGGAGCCCACTTCGGCACTGAACCCAGTGAAAATTGTAGTTGGCACAAAATAAAAGGTAAAACATTGTGATTTCAACTACAGCCTCAGCTTAACTAGGTTCAATGCCAATGAGGGCTCCCCAGATCAATCCCATTGGCGGGTGATTGCAGAGGGCAAAAGATCGATAGAACTAGCTGAGAGACAGGCGAAACGAAGGACCCGCATGGTGTGGTGGTGAACGCGTTACTCCCCTGAAAGGACAGTATCGCGTTCGTTCCCCATCATAGACACCTGCGGTCTGGAGTCTTGCAAATATTTCAGCATCATTGAGGAATGCGTATTCTTAAACTGTTCTTGGAAAGCGTCGATTTTGAAGATGAAGCAAAGAACAATAACAAGTCACCAAAAGTGTCCTCCGAAGTCTCTTGTGACGTGCTGCCTTCACACCACCTTCGCTTCAATTCTCTACTGGATCCTGGGTGGGAGTTGTTCCCAGATATCGAGTTCCTATGTCACTTGTATCCCGTTGATCGTCGAGTGACTCGAGCGGGCGCCAGTAAATCCTCCATTTTTCCCTGACGCGTGTAAGAGAGTTCAGTGGGTTTTCCTCGCTTTAGGGACTCGCCGAGCGTCATATCTTTCTTCTATGCTTTTCGTGAAGAACTCTGACTATCGGGTCGGTGGTCTCCCTGCAGTACATTTAACATCCCGAAGAATCCAGTCACTAACAGCTCTTGTTCATCGGTTATCATTCATAAGCATTACGTGTCCGGCCCACCTTATCTTCGGCTGTTTGGCGAATAGAACGGCATCTTCGAATTTTGATCGTTGACGTAGGTCGGAACTTCGGATCCTATCCCTTATTAAATCTTGCACGAAGGAGACGGTGGTCTGATCCCTTGTAAAGTTTTGGGACTACAGCGACATCGGTTAGGCAAACTTCCTATTTATTATGATGTGGTCTATTTCGTTATAGTACTTACCAATGAGAGATTCCCACGTCCATCGTTGACGGTGAGGTTTCTGGAATTGCGAGTTACCATGGATGGTCTTGGTCGCCGTGATAAACTCAGAGATCCTCTCACCCTATTCGTTCTATTCTAATCCGTGGGTCCTAATGTGACGTTCCTCAGACGATGAGCAAGTCTTCTATCGAGGACTCGGATGCAAGTGTACGTGCGTTGCAGGTACAGATCGTCACCATAGTTCTTGATTCGGGCAGCTTCCATTGGCCCTGAGATTTTAGCAGCCTTTCCGTACTCGTCCTACCCAACGCTGCGAAATTGGGGGCTCTTTCGGGGTCAGGGGAATAAGACCCTTTTTTTTACTGTGTTTAGCATTTTTATAACCACGCACGTATAGCCTGTCGGGCTCTGATCGTGGGGGCTGATTATACTCACGGGTAACTTGCCAGGCTCTCCCAGTGTGGACATCGAGCTTATTTGTGGGAGGCGACTCCTAACCGTCTCCCGTATATTTCCGTCTCACTTGATTGCAGGCTTTTGGCCGAATTGACTCGTAGAATAGAATTCGCATAAAGCGAGAACGCACTCACACACGCATGCTTTTATTCGCCTAGCAAATATAGAAAGTATGTGCCAAATCGGCACAGCAGAAGGAGGGAGTCCATCACCTGGATCCACCTGCATCTCAGAGAAGCAAAGGTCGCTTTTGGCCCGCAATTAACCCCCTATACGCCACCTGTGGACGTGCCACGTGGCCTCTCGACTAACCGGCTCGAGATCCGTCATATGAGTGAGATCCGTGGACCGAGTTGCTATGTATACTGCGTATTCTCACATACAGCTAGGGAATCCACCTTGGTAGTGAAGTGAAAGGTCACATATCTACATGTGTGATGTTATTTTCGAACATTCCTCGAAAGAATGGGGTGGACTGGGCAATTCTGGTGAACTGATGAGGACGAATCGAGATTCTAATAACCTAGCAATTTATTCGATCATTAATGGGTTATAGGCGATAGAGGTGAATGCGTTTTTTAAGGGCATGGTAAAATTTTCTATAGAAAGCTAATGATTGCATGGCGTTTGTTGTGGTTCAAAGACATGAAGGCATCAAATTCGAAATATTGCTCGTTTTGTGATCTTTGTTCCAATCGCGGCATATTCTCAATATTAGTGCTTAAATGATTCCATAAATCATTAAGATTCGTAGAGGCTTCATTTTCACGTCACTAATAATTTATTGCTTTGGTGAAATTTCTTCATTTCTGGACTGTTGAAAGCCGTTCTAGGGCCTTCTCTAGCTCTCTCTCATTCTGCCAGTTAGTGACCCTGCATGGATTGCAAACATTCATTGCAGTACTTAACCCTGATCTGGGTTTCGAGATAGGAATAAGACACGGCCTCTTTGTTAATGTGGCAGACTCTACTAAATAAATGAACACTTGGTGTAAAAAATTATTTCTTCAAGGCGTTCAATTCCATTGTCAAACTCGTCTTATGTAAATTTACTTCACCATGGCCATGAAAATTTGTCGTTAGTCGGACTTCCTAAATTAAATTTTTAATTGGTGCAATTTATTTTTCAAATTAACTTAGCTTTAAATTAAAAATCGAGTGATCAATTTTATTTTTTATTTTTAAATCTTGATCTTTCATCCAACAGTTTACCGCCTGCTCGCTGTTGGGAGGTGTTCCTGGTGTCGCGCTGCCATATGCAGCAGGGGTATTCATCTCCTAGGCAGGGTCTCCCAAACTGAGAAAGAGTCCTGCGTTTCCACCAGGAAGCCTAGCTAAGAGTAAACAAATACCAGAATCCACCTACGTCCTGGTATCAAAGTCGCATGGTGCGAAATTTCTGAATCATAAGGACTGCGACTGCCTGTGGTGGTGCACACCTGGGGCAGACTTTTGCCATGTTTACCCCGGGATTCGTCGGAACCACATTGGCTTAACCAGCAAATCTCTGAAAAATGAAGACTATGCTGGGTCCCGCACAACCAGTGAGGACGGGCCATTCAAGTGTGTGTCAAGTATTTGGGGCAGTTGTTCGCCTAGTTAAACTCACGCATTTCCTCATTCTTGTTTGAGGATAAGTACACATAAATGGCTTGGCTTCACAGACAATCGAGTGAACATCATAAAAAGGCTGATTTTTCTATTGTAAAGCTGTTTTTAAAGTTTTCAGAGGATAACCATGCTATGGAATTCAAAACAAATCATCACAGAATTCGTGGCTCATGTTGGTCGGAGAGTTCGCCCGTCAGACATTAATCGCTTGCGAGTTGATTTCCTCTAAGGTAGTGGTATTTTCTAAAATTTTTTCAGTTTTGGGAGGCGAGTAGCTGAATAGGTAAAAGTGCTTCTCAGTTCACACGCGGTAGCGGTCGTTGCTACACCAAAGCAAACTATGCGCTCATTGTATCGATGAATCTGTAAAGGGCTTGATAAACTAGGAAAGAGAGAAAGACTGACTTGATCAATTGCTTAAGCTCCACAAAACTGCATAAGCAAAATATGCATCAAGCCACCTTTACAACAAGGCGAATAAATAAGGTTCATTGACCAAACATACCATGCTTAAATGAAAATCGGATAACAGTAGTATTACTTTGCTACATTTAATTTTATGTAATGCCGACCTCTGCTGCAGAATGAATTATCTGTTGAAAGCAAATCATTATCAACCGATAACCGCTATGAACAGCAACCGTCTTCTACAAAAGAGCGCTGACAGATAAGTTTGCTTCATTCGAGCGGTGCCCCACTGAAGAAGATTGCACTCGATATAACGAGGAAAATACCACATCGAGAAGACGAAGGATTCTGGACATCGACTTGGACCATCGGCTCTGAGATAGACAAAGTAGTCGAAACGCTAGCCGAATAAATGTTTGGTAAAAACCTTGTGTTAGCTTGTCTAACAAAAAAGGTACTACGAATAGAATGTTGAATCCATGTTGTGTTTCATCGGAAGTGGTTAATATTGAACGCTCGTACACCTTTTGAATTTAGTTCTTTCTGGCGAACGGAAGTAAATGTTATCTTGAGAGCATCGTACAGGAATTTTTTGCATTATACTGATTAGCGAAGGGCGCGTGTGGCGCAATGGTCGGTGGCGCTCTGCAACACGCACGAATCTCTCCCAGCGCCCATAGCCCACCAAGACTTCCATCCCTCTGGGGTCCGCAAATCGATACCGGACTTGTCTGGGAGGATATTAGCACTGGCTCGATAGATCGGTAGGCCACCGTGAGTCATTGTAAACGACAGATATGCATTCATTCACTTCCAAACGATGCTTGATGAGTAGGATCACAGCGCATCCCTCAGGGATTGATCGATGCCGAAAACTTTTTTTATACTGATTAACACTAGGTGAATCTTAGCTGAGGTGGGCCATCTAGAAGCAGAGAATGATCTCAGAGTAAAAAATTGGTTGAGAGAAAGACAAATTCAGTGCCTTGGTGGTGGTGTAGGTGACACATCAGCTCCCTAAAGAGTAATCCTGGGTTTCAGTCTAGCTAGCGGTCTAAGTCTTGCATACTTCTCAGTATCATAGTAACATTTTCATTCTAAAATTTTTGCACAGCTCAGAAAAACATTTATATACTGAGGAGGGACACCTTGATTATTCAAGACTTCAATGATAGCCTCTATCTTAACAGAATCGAAAGGTTACTTCAAAACGGTGAAGGTGAGTCAAAACCTTTGCTCCTTTGAAGAGTTAAAAAAAGGCAGATAACGAGGACGTTTTTTCATTGTTCCCGATAGCGTGGAGGTTACCTTTTTTCAACAACAACATAGCTTTTTTGACCCTTCATTCAATGGAACATTACATTCTCATACGTAACGTGTGGAGCATTATTTTTACGGAGGCTGGCAGAACTGGTTTGGTATTTTTTTTTCGAATCAAATCTCTTTAAATTTTTTACTGACAAAAATATGGGATTTTGGCACTAAGAGCCGCTGGTGCAATACATCCACATCGATCCTTTATTTCACATGATAGGGGGAGGACGTAGCTGTTGAAGTGATATTTTCTTCATTGCCTTTCTGGGAGCTGTATTTGTTCCGGGTGGAATTGGGAATGCAATCATCTTGGTTTTGTAATTGGTGAAGTTTCGGTAGGCTTTGCAACTGCTCTTTCCAGCTCCTGCAGTTTCGACCATAACTGCTGCTCTTCTCTTCTTAAAATCCTCATTTATCTCTTGCTTGAATTGTTCTGGAAGCTCAGACGTGCTTTGGCATTTACTTTCAACCAGTGCATTTCAATACTGGAGCATCATCTCAAGTGTTTCTGGAAAGACGCATACCTTCGTGACTTCTGCGACTCAGCTTTCATTGCGCTAAGATAAAGGGGATGAATAAACCGGCGACACTATGCACAATAACATCATCTGCCCTAAACTGATTAATGATTTAAATAAATCTTTGCTTGTGATAAAAGGATAAAGGATAAAGCTCTCGGCGTTGATCAATCCATGAGTGATGCGCCATGCATTCGACTTCATTAAGTAGCGTTGGAGGTGATTGAAGGCATATCTGGTTTTTACAATGACTCGGGGTGGCCTACCGATGTATCGAGCCAGTGTTGCTATCCCTCCAGACAAGTCTGGTACCAATTTGCCGACTCCGGAGGGATAGAAGGCTTGGTGGGCCATGGGTGCATTCCACGTGCGCGTCGCAGTGGCGCCTCCAACCACTGCGCCACACGCGCCCTTTTTTGCTTGTGATATTTTTCGGAATTCGTTTCTTTTAAATCTAGCTGCTTTTTACGCAACAAATGAAGCTCTTCACATGGTGGCGATGTTCTGTTCCTGTGTACAATTTTGGGACAATAACGACATCGGTTAGGCAAAGCCTTCGATTTGCTTTACGCAACAAATGAAGCTCTTCACAGGGTGGCGATGTTCTGTTCCTGTGTACAATTTTTGGGACAATAACGATATCGGTTAGGCAAAGCCTTCGATTTGCTATAATGTGGTATATTTCGAAATGGCATTTACATTAAAAGACTCCCACGTCTACCTTTGAGAGTGATACTTTTGGAGTTTCGAGTTACCATTGATGGTCTTGGTAGCTATGATAAACTCCAACAGCCGCTCATCGTCTTCGTTTCATTCTAATCCATGGGTCCCAATGTGACGCTCTTCAGAAGTTCTTCTGGGTCCAATCTCAACCTTAAAGTTCCTAATGATGACCTAAAAGAATGCATCGCTTTTTTGTAAAACTTTTTCAAGTCTATATATAGAACGCTTTGATTTCATCTTCGTCATAGTTCGAACTCGGTGCTTAGAGAAAAAAGATTGTCAAGGCTGGTATTGAGCAAAATCTCTTCTAACGTAAACGTTCGGTTCAGCTTGTTAGTTCGTCAGTTGCTCTAATAAAGCGAAGTTCTTGGTCAAATTCGTATAGGTCGAAGAACAGTTCTTCCCCGGTATCATAGATGACCTCAAATGGCAAGCGCCTTTCTGTCTCAACAAGCCCGATGACGTGGTACATTTACCTACTACCCTTTATCATCAGGTTTTCAACGGAGGAGTCGGATGCTAGTGAACGTGCTTTATAAGTGTCCGTGGTAATTACAGTAGTAATAATAATCGTAATTCTTTTATTTACAGTCTATTACTATTTCTGAAGACGAAATATGATATGTGAAACTATGACGCTGAGATATTTGCAACACTTGGGTCCCTGGCCATATTCGAAGACGAGACTACCCTTTCGGGGGCTCACGTGTTACGCGCGGCACCACTGAGACATTTGCTTTGTTTTTCTCTCAGCCATTTGTACCTAACGTTGCCATCAGTAATAACCCCTTAAGAGAATGAGGGAGCACAAATCAAACAAATTCTGTAAATGTCTCAGTATTATAATAGTAATAATAATGTTAACGGTGACGACATAGAGGTGATGACACGAATTGCTGCAACCTTAGCAAGAAAATATTTACCAGTTGGGAAATGATGCCGAGCTAAGAATGCTTTACAACACATTTCTAAGAAAAGAAAATCTTATTCAAAAAGAATATTTCAGGCGAATCAAGTTCGTGCTAAAACCTTTACAATTCTTTGTTGTTCGCGAAAACGGGCCATTCGACTGTTCAAAGAAACACCACGATGTTAGTGGAGAATGCTGTGGTGTGCTCTGTATCTAAAATTCGTCTAAGAATTGTGAGGACAACGGGCGCACGTCCTATGTGTGCTCCAAACATCGTCTGGTAGAAATTGTTTATGGTATCAAAAAAGCAGTAATGTAATAGCTCAGTAGGTCTACGCAAATTAATGTATATGAAAGTGTTTCACTGAGTATATTGCGTGCCAATTTCACTCTTCTGGCTCTAAAGAAGGCGAAGCGGCTGAAATATCAGCCGACGTTGCACTAAATAAATCTTCTTCTTAAACATCGTTTTTGTTCAACTAGGAAACAGTGAACTATCGATCATTGCAAAGGTTAAAACGGAGTCGGTCCTGGGTTTATTATTATTCTTGTTACTGTTTATTATTATTGTTGTGAAGATCAGACCTAGCTTTAATGAGTGGGCATAGAAGAGGGTTTTGTGCAATGTCGATTTGCTGCAATCAATCCAATTTGTTTAGTCCGGAATACGGAACACGCCTTAGATCACTTCCTACTAGGAGTTTTAGCTACCCTTCTGTTATAATTACAGGTTTGTGTTCAACTTTTTTCTCGATTGAAAGACATCAGGCTCCATTCGATAAAAGTTTTGGTGCTTACTCCTCAGAAAGACGGTCTCGTTGAAGAGGAAAGAAGGAGAAGAGACAAGTTGTGCTGTAAGAATAAAGGATAAAGCGTTAGCGTTGATCAACACCCGTAGGAAGGGTGTTGACTTTAGACAAGCATCGTAAAGTTTCCTGAATTCATGTTGCCTACCGAATAAGTTATGGCGGCCTACCGAACGCGTCATGCTGTTATTCTCACAGAGAAGTTTTAAATCAATTTGCTGACCTCGTATCTATGGAAAGCTTGGTGAACCTGGGACGCGGAATAGTATCGGCCTGTGATTCATGGTCTCTCAACGGTTTACCGCCTCATCGTGGCTGAGAGGTATTCTTGGGTGTTAGGCTGCGATGGACATCAGGGAGATTCGTTTCCCTAGCAGGGTCTCCTAAACTGAGAAAGAATCCGGTGTTTGTATTAGCAAGCCTAGCTAAGAGTAAACCAATATCAGGATCCACAACCGCCCTAGTATTAAAGTCACATAGTGGCAAATCTCTCTCTGATCCACAACGGCTAAGATTACCAGTGGTGGTGACGACCTGGGGCAGTTTGGCCAGGCTGACTTCCGGATTCCAGGGAGCCACAATGGTTTAACCAGCAAATTTCCGAAAAGTGGAGAATATGCTAGGTCCTACACAACCAATAAGGATTTTTCATTCAAGTATCAAATAAGTGATTCATTTTTGTCTTCTTAGAACTTATCCAGAATACTCCCAAGAGATCAATGCACTAAAATTTTAAAATCCTTTGGGAGTGACTTCTATCTCATGATCTTCCCCGTCACGTCTCTGTGTCTTACAGGGCGCCAAGTGTAGTGTCTGTGTTTAGTGGAAAAGTGTCTGCTCTTTTCTCTGCCCACACTGGATGGATATTTGAAACATATTTCTTACAAGCGCGCTTTTTGTTTTACGGGGTGAGAAAAGGGGTAATGAGCCATAAAGTTTTTGTTAGTTAGCTTTTGCTTCATTTGGTGATGTGGGCGTTTTGGGATTGGATCAACTTTATAGAGAAGTAGTATCTCTCTCCCTGGTTTTTCTTCTAAAAGTTCATTTGATCTTGTCGAACCCTTGTGCATGTTGTTCTTCTCTTTTTTATCGTGGCCTTTGTTTCTGTTGGTGCTGCAGCTAATGCATTGATGCTGCGTTTGTCGCTATTGTCGTTGTTGTTGTTATTGTTGTTGCTGCTGCTGCTGTTGCTCTGTTGTAGTATTTGCAGCTGTAGTAGTTGTTGTTGTTCATGTTCTTCCGTTAAGAACCGGAACTGCTGTGATATGCACAGTTCTTGTGATACACATATGTGTAACCTTGATGAACAACAGCAGGTTGGCCGTTTTACGAGAAAATCTCATGTGATACGACCATCTACGAAAGGTAATGCAATGACGATAACGTTTTATATGTTAGTCTGTGAAACGGAATGAACTTATTTCACTCGTGCTGCTGATCATCTTGTCTTCATTCGATCTGGAACAGAACATTCATTCATTGCTTCCTGTTGTCCACGTATTCTTTTCTGATGCTTCTACTTGTTTAACAGAGTTTGCCTAAGTAGACATCATTATTTTTAAAAATTCTCGACGAAGGTGGTTTTCTGAGGACAGAAGATATCTTCACTCATGGATTACGAATTTTTCAGAGACTGAAATTCTCAAAATTCTAAAGAAGTTATTTAAATTTTACCCTTTTTTTTCGTAGGCTCTTACAGCTGTAACAGTTACGATATCACTAGAAACATTTTGCACAAATTCTGCAAATTTATTTTTTTTGGGTTCGAAATACTAGCCCTGACGCAGAAGAAAATATGTTGCGTGGGCGTCAGAAAATCAGATCATACGGTCAAAGGCAGATTCGTTTAGTTTTTATTGTAGGTAATGAAGTTTGCCACAACTTGTAACATGCCTGCTTATTTTTGCAATCGGCAGTTGCTTTGATATCAGAAGCATTGAAACCAATGCGTGTCTTCGTGGACTTTATTAGAGTGCTAGAATGTCGAGACGTGTTTGATATTCATCACGCTTGGAGTTTTGTGGTTGTTGTGGTAATAACCTATTAAAAACGGCGTTTAGCCTTTCTAATTCTTTTCCATTTCAGTTTTCTTTCCAAAAACTTTTTAAAATTGTGTTTTTCATTCTTGTTGACAATAAAGAACGCTCTTCCTGTTGGAAAATGGTCGTAGATGTTAGTGTTCTCTGGGGAAAAGCTCTATACTACTGTCAAAACGAAGTTTCTCTCACGGTTCTTTCACAGTAGAAGTTTGAATTTACAAGACATGTAGCTGACACGAATCGCCTTTTGATTCTGTTTTTATTATCGTTATGAAGTTCAAGTGAGTTTTTAGTGGGTCTTAATGAATGTTTGACCTTCAGTCCATGAGAAACTTGGCACTTCATAGTTATTGAGAAATTCACCAACAACTCAACTAATGTCCCCCCCCCCATTTGGCCAGAAAACAATTCTCTGAAAATGATGGAAAGCAGGTGAAAAAATCAGTGATATAAACGCTGTAGTATTCGTGCTGCTTCTAATAATTCACCAAAAGAACCATGTGTGGCGTGTGACACCAACATTTCTCTGTCTTTTTTCACATTAACCTACTTTTTCATTCCCTCATCTTGCGTTATTTCTCTACACTCCTGTCTATAATCAACAAGTTTTTTTTAGAATGTTGACCAAAGCATCCAGTGTTTTTCTGGTAGTGGTGCAAGTTGTCAATGCTCAGCTAGGAGAAAACGTTATGCTTTTCAAGGTTAGAAAAACTAAGCAATTTTCTTTTTATTTCCCTTATTCTTTTTCTTAACTTCCTCTCTTTTCTTCCTTACCTCTTCCCTTTTCCCTCCAACTTTGGGAAGAGATCTCGCGCAATAATGCTTGTTCAATGATCGTCAGTTCAACTCCGGAATAATGTTAACCAAACCGGCCATCCCTTCGGATTCGCAAAATCAAACCAGTCTTGCCAAGAAAAAGATTACCTCGGTTCGCAATGGCCAGCGACTGCCTACAGCAATTACCTGAAAATGTTCTATGAGAGCTAACCCGTAGAGGCAATTTGCCCAGCATTCAAGGAAATTCATAAACACTAAATGTCCTCAACTGCGTTCAGTACCAGGCTCTTAAACCTTAACAACGTGCGCACTCGAGTCACGTAAAGGTCCGGTAGAAATAAGTACTCTGTAAACTTTTTCGGTGCTTAAAATCTTTATGCGTTTATTTTCTTAATCTATGATTTTACTTTATATTAATTCGCAATTATTTTTTTTAAAGCATGTCCCATGCCATTCATATTTTTCGCCCCCCAGCTGCCACCAAGTTTATGTTATCAGGGATCCGACCAGTGTATCATGTAACATCCTTGTAGGACATAAAATCAGCCACTTCACTATCATCAAGATTGTTTTCAAAAATGTTGAATGTGGGGTGACACGCTCGATTCAATCCTCCGGGCCACAAAGCCACCCATCTATCAGGGGTCGGGAAATTGGTGCCGGACCTATCTGGGAACAGTTTACTTTCTGCAATTCAAGTGAGAACGCTCTACCCAGGTTATCTTAGAGCTCCAAGAAGAGTCGACTCGACCAGCATTCAACGGCATTTCTGACGAAAAGAAAATTCTCCAGCTGCAACTAAGGCACACGTAAAAGTAGGGAGACCATCGTGGATGATGTATTCGAGGAAACGAAACGAATACGAGAAGTTCAGGAATCCGCAGAGTAGATGTGAAAGAAGGATAATGCAAAAAGAATATGGTCTAAAAAGAATTAGCATGGCGCTTCGTTAAAGCAAATAGCTAGTTTTGTTAGCACTAAATTTCTTAACTTAATGCACCTTTTCGGCCATCCATGATTAATTTTTTTCAGAGAGTTATTAACGAGCCAATTTTATCTGAACCTCTACCGCCGTTACCTGACATGACAAGTGCAAAACACGAACGAAATCCTCCAGGTGAACTACTCGCCACTTACTACTTTTATTTAGACAGCCTATGTTAATAAGGACCCGAATAGTCATTGATAAAAGACCATTTTATGAATGTTCAGCTAGTTAGGCAAATTCTTTCCCAAAGAGCCTAAAGATTGTCACTGAATCACACACAGATAGCGTCGTTACGGCCAGTTAATGATCTTTGTAGAGGAGAAATTAGAAAAAGCGCTTTACGGCTAGGTTTCAAAAATAACGGTAAACTCTCATAGTCAATATTTCTAATTGAAATATCTAGTGGTTTTTTCTTGGAAATGGATCTTATCCTCTAATCATTCTTCTTGATATTAAGGAACTCACACCATTAGACGACAGACCATTGTGAGAAGAAGTGGAGATTATATTACGATTTATTCTTTCAAAAGAAGCAAGTGCAGATGCTAAGGATACCTTGCAGTATACGAATGCATAGTCGATAGCTCAATATCATGCTGCACACTAACCAAGCCATCCTACCTCGGTTTTCTACCAGACATGTCTGAGAAATGCTGCTTGGGATCCACGAAAGACGGCGACCATCTATTGTGGACATTGTAAATGTTCCAGTAAAACTGCTCTAGAATTCCGGATACAATCAGTAGAAATAACATTCAGCGGCGCCCATGAGATCTAAATCCTTAAATAACAGAGGAACCCACACTCGCAAATCCGATGAGCCTCATTCATATCGACGGGTAGGCGAATGTGAAACAAAGATACAAATGAAAACAGTGCTGGCATGAACACATTGTGTGAAGTGGAGTCATGGAAATGAACATTTCTTTAATTCTTCGAACTGCATTCGTTAAACACTCTCTAAAGCTCTCGGCGTTGATGAGACGCTGAGGCATGAGTCATGCATTCGACATCATTAAGTATCGTTGGAGGTGATTGGATGCATATCTCGCCTTTACAATGACTCGCGGTGGCCTAACGATGTATGGAGCCAGTGCTGCTATCCTTCCAGACACGTCTGGTACCAATTTGTCGACCCCGAGAAGATAGAAGGCTTGGCGGGCCACGGGCGCTAGCATCGATTCCACGTGTGTGCCGCAGTGGTGCCTCCAACCACTGCACTACACGTGCCCTATTGTATTCGTTACTTGCTGAAATACAAAATGATTAGACTCAAAAATTGCATTTCTTAGCTGTTCTGCTCCAACGATAGTCTTTTTCAGGCTTTGCCCCACCTAGTAACTTTGAAGAACGTCTTCGATTAGATGAAAGTATGGGAGTACGTGGCTATTCATTAACTTGCTTACTACTTACATAACATACTTATATAATGCAAGCCAATCAGCGAAAGTTGTTCTTTCTTTCGCTGAAAGTTTCTTTCGTTGACTGCACAAATTTCAGTTTATCGTCAACAACGGTATGGCGAAAATTATGGGATTCTCAAGACAAAGGCCAAGTCATGTGAAGAAGCACCGAGAATAGCAGTTTCCAGCCAAGACAAACTATCCAGTTATATAGAATTATAAAAATAAATAGTCGTTTCATTGTATTAACTTTTCAAAATCATTTCGATCAATTTGTGCTCTTTCTACCACAGTCCATTTAAAGCACATTGACCATTTGAATAGCCGATTTATTCTCACTTTCGTATTGTACTAGTCTTGGAGAAGTTCAGTTTTCCTTGAAATTGTGAGGTCGACGGCGGTGCTTTCGCTGTTGCACCTGTTAGTGCGTTTATAGTACGGGACGAACTCCTGTCCGCATATGAACTGTACAGAATGTGAAGAGTGATTTCGCTTCAGAGATCATCTAGCTGAGCAGAAGAATATGATGAACAGTACGAGTTGTAGCAGCTCCCACGATCGACCTTCTATTAACCTGGGCAGTGGATTATAAATGTGCAGTTTTCTTGTTAAACAATCGCGAGGTTTTCATACAGAAACATTTACTTTCATGAAAAACACACAATACAACAGTAGCTGACGTTTCGGCAGTGTCGCCTTCATCGGAGGTGATTCGTATATGGTTGACGACCCACGGATCTCCCTCACATGAGGGATCTCGAGCCGGTTAGTCGCGAGGCCACGTGGCGCGTCCCCAGGTGGCGGATAGTGGTTAATCGCGGAACAAAAGCGAATTTTACTTCTCCGAGACACAGGTGGATCCAGGGGATGGACTCCCTGTTTCTGCTGCGCCGATTTGGCACATACTTTCTGCATTTGCTAGGCGTATAAATGCATGCGTGTGTGAGTGCGTTCTGGCTTTATGCGGATTATATTCTACGAGCCAATTCGGCCAAAAGCCTGCAATCAAGTGAGAGAAAAATGTATGGGAGACGGTTAGGAGTCGCCTCCAACAAAAAAGCTCGATATCCACACTGGGAAAGCCCGGCAAGTTACCCGTGAGTATAACCAGCCCCACGATCAGAGCCCAACAAGCTATACGTGGGTGGGTATAAAAATGCTAAACACAGTTAAAAAAAACGGGTCTTATTTCCCTGACCTTGAAAGAGCCCCCAATTTCGCAACGTTGGGTAGGACGAGTACAGAGAGGCTCCTAAAATCTCAGGGCCAATGGAAGCTGCCTGGATCAAGAAGAACTATGGTGACGATCTGTACCTACAATGCACGTAACATCAAACCATGACGAAGAAGAAGTCGAAGCGTTCTACATGGACTTGGAGAGGTTCTGCAGAGAAGAGCATACATTCTTGAAGGTAACGAAGATCGTCTGAGGAACGTCACATTGGGAACCACTGATTAGAATGATGGCGACCAAGATCAGTAACCCGCAATTCCAAAAGCCTCACCGTCAACGATAGACGTGGGAATCTTCCAGTGGAGAGTACCATAACGAAATAGACCACATCGTAATAAATAGAAACTCGCTACGTAAGCATGATGAAAGATCACTCAGCGTTATTGAACGCGCAGTCGAAAGGACGATGCTAGGAGTATCCCGTTCCACATAAGTACAGGATGGAATCCGAAGCTCCGACCTATGTCAACGATCAAAAATCGAAGGTGCCGTTCTATACGCCAAACAGTCGAACATAAGGTGGGCCGGGAACGTAATGTGTATGAATGATAACCAATGGATAAGAGCTGTCAGTGACTGGATTCCTTAGGATGTCAAATGTACTGCAGGGAAACCGCCGACCCGATAGTCAGAGTTTTTCACAAAAAGCCTAGAAGAGAGATATGATGCTCGACGAGTCCCTAAAGCGAGCAGAACCCACTGGGCTACTCTTGCATGCGACAGGGAAAAATGGAAGATTTACTGGCGCCCGCTCGAGTCACTCGAGGATCAACGGGACTACAGGTGATACAGGTGGCAGGTGATGGTTGATGACTTCATATGCGGTCGCATAAAAAGCACCTTTAAAGAAGGCGATACTGCCAAAACGTCAGCTACAGTCGTATTGTGTGTTTTTGCATGAAAGTTAATGTATCTGTATAGGAACCTCGCGATTGGTGAACGAGAAAACGACAAAGTTTGAGTTCCAAATCAAATTTACTATGCTATAACATATGAAATGTCCGACTTTATCGTTTTAATTTTCCGTGGAATTTTTTTTAGAGGGATAAAAATTTTGCTCTTTAGTATATGTTTAATACAAGTTTCTAAAGCGCAACCTCTGCTCCTTCTACAATTTATATTAGCATTTCTTTAAGGCTTACGATTCTAAGATTTTTATTGGCATTAACTTTAGTATGAATCAAAGTAATATTCATGTCCTTTTCTGTACGAGTGCAAGAGTGGACACAATGCCGCTGCAGGAGCTCGCACTATCACTGCCTCGTTTAGAGACGGCTTTGTTAACGAACACACCGCTCGTCGTTTGTATACAAAGTTTGAATCCGGGAACCAGAGCCTTGCAAACGATGAGTGTGGTAGGCCAATAATTACGGTGGCACTTCGTACTCTTGTCGAAGCAAGTCTGCGTCAAGCGGTCGAAGAACTTTTGCGACAGTGTTTGGAATCAGTGCTGTGACCATTTCTAGTCACTTACAGTTAATTGTTAAAATTAAGAAAACGTATAAATGGGACAACTGGAATTTTTCAATAGAAGAGGACCAATATGGCTTCATAACAACGCAAGACCACACGCTTCCCAAATAACATTAAGACAGCTGAATGAAAAGCTCTACGAAACTCTACGAAATCCGCCTTAGTTGCCAGATTTGTCGCCATCAGGTTTTCATTTTTTTTAAGCATCTCGACCACTTCCAGACGGAAACAATTTTCAACGACCAACCAATCGTTGAAAATGCCCTTGAAGAAAATGCCATCGACACTAGAACCGACAATTTCAGTGTCAGTAGATCAACAAAATTTGTTTCTTGTTGAAAAATATGTGCTGATTCTAATGGTGCTTAATTCTAAATACTAAGAAATAGTATGAAAAAAGTTATGGTAAGTTTAAGTTTCCAATCGAACATTTCATAGGCTACGACCTAATCCGGTTAAGCACTTTCAATACAACTGAAGAGACTAATAAAATTGACGTCCGTGTTGTGCCCCAGTGTGTTGCCTTAACAGGCTCGCATAGCAGGCAAAAAGGATAAAACGTACACCGTTGATCAACTTTTCCTGAGCAATGGATTCGAGTTTGTCGAGCATCGTTATAAGTACGTGAATGCATATCTGGCCTATACAGAGCGTTAGGCCTAGGTATTTCGCGCTTTTAAACAACGAAAGTTGTTAGAAAACCGTATGCAACACAGAAGGCGCATACGGCACCATGGATGTGCCATTTCGGTGCTGTCATCCTTCGAGACAAGTCGGTTTCAATTTTGAGTTCCCAGAGACATGGAAAGCTCGGTGAAGTCGGGCACAACATCGAACTGGTGACCAAGTGTGTACTGCAAGAGAACCTCCATCCACCGCACCACATGCGCCTCGGTATATCAGGGATCAAATGAAAAACTCCGAACAAAAGACACAACAAACTAGCATAACAACAAACAAACAAAAAACAAACCTATTTGAAAATTAGAAGGAAACCATATATACGACTTGTCTTTCCCCCAGCTGACCTTGATGAATTGGCACAAAATTGCCAACAAGAGTCTTCGTTTCTTTCAGTGTCGTCGTCTTTTTCACACGTTTTCGAATCTCCAAGAAATCAGATCATTCGCCCGATTTTCAAATATGGGGCATTTTTCAACTCATTGTAGATATTACCAAAAACAGATATTATTAAACGCGTATGAATAGACAATAGTTTCTGAGATAAACATAAATTTTTTCCATTGATTGCTTAGCACGAGCACGAGACTGATAGGAAAAGAAGCTTTGTTCGACTATCATTTTGGCGCCCTCGCTTTCTTTAGAGCCGGACTGATCAGAGTCGATCGCACACAGTTCTTCCTTCAACCCCGATTTGAGTCTTCGTCACCGCATCGAGTCGAATCCACTGAGGCATTGTTCAACAAATATAAGCTTACCTGGCAGTGCTCTTTTATACAGACAATTGGTGATACTGAGTATCTATCGATTGTCGTTTGTTTCCAAATTAAACAAGCTTTTTTGTTATGACATTTCACCGCAACGAAACAACTTGTATAATTTTAACGACGCTGATTGAAAGCCGCCTTTCTCTATCAGCACATAAAATTCGGTGCTGATTTTCCACTACTGGAGTATGTCAAGAAATGAGGACTACACAGTTTTATACTGGAGATTCTACCCTTTTGATTTAACCTGTACATAATCTCTAGAAGCTCGTGTAGTGCAGTGGTTGGAGGTGCCATTGCGACACACACGTGGAATTGATCCCCGCACCCATGACGAATCCCTCAATCCCTCCGGGGTCGGTAAATTTCCAGACTTGTCTATGAGGATAGAAACACTACATCGATACATCGGTAGGCCACCGCGAGTCATTACAAATGCCAGTTATGCATTCAGTCATTTCCAACGATACTCAGTGAAGTCGAAGGAATGGCGCATCCCTCAGGGATTGACCAACGCCAAGAGCTTTATCCTTTTATATTTTATAAACAATCTTTGCAAAGCACTGTCTAAATTTTTAATATTTTTGAAACGAAAATTTTTAGGAGATTAAAGAGATTAAATTTTATTTTGGTAGGACGAAGAAGGCTATTCCGACTGAACAAAGATATGTCGGTTTAAATTTGAAGGTTGCGTTTGTTTTCGCATCAGAGACGCAGAACCTAATGCAAGTTTTAATGCATAAACGATTTAAAAGTTTTAACGCACTTAGACCGAAAAGTTTGTTTCAAAAACTCTTGTGATGCAGGATGCATTAAGTGACCCAAAAGTTACTCACTGTCATAACTACAGTCGAATACAGAACCTACAAGACATCCACGGGCGCGTGTAGCGTAGTGGTCGGAGACCTCCTGCAACACACACGTGGAATCGATCCACGGGCCGCCAAGCCGTCCATCCCTCCGAAGCCGGAAAATCTGCGGACATGTCTAGGAGAACACTGCATCGATACATTGGTAGGCCACCGCGAGTCATTGTAAGGGCCAGATATGCATCCACTCATCTACAAACCATGATTAATGAAGTCGAATCCATGGCGCATTCCTCAAGGAGTGATCAACGACTGAGCTCTATCCTTTATATTTTTTTTATACAAAAATGACACGTGTAATCCGTCGGTTAGAGATGCCTTCGATAGACAAGTGGTCATTTGTTCGATACCACTCCCGAACTCATTATACTTTCCAAGCCTTTACAAGACCATTACTATAGTTAATTTAGGAAGCAGATTCAGAATCAGGGAAGCGTTATACAACAATGTTATTTCAACTTTAGCTTATTATTTACTGTCTACTCTTTGTAATGGCAGGGTATGTTGCGAAATATAATTTCAACGATGCTGAGATGTTTGTAGAATTCTGGGTCGCAGGTGTTTACGGTGGCGAACAAATATGCTAATATCACTCCCGGGGGCTGACGCATTCTCCACCACGTCATGTGGGCCCTTCGTCTTGCCTGTCTCTCAGCTGATTCTATCGATTAGCGCCATCAACAACCACACGTCAGCGGTCAACGGGATTGATCTGGTGAGCCTAAATCGGTAATGAACCCAGTTAATCTGAGGTTTTAGTTATAATCCCAATTTTAGCTTAATATTTACTGCCTTCTCTACTTGCCGATTTGGGCTCTCTACATCAGTTCTGCTGACGGGTGGTTGCTGATGGCACTGATCGATAGAACTAGCTGAGAGACAGTCGAAACGAAGGACACATATGGTGTGATGGTGAACGTATTAGTCCCCGGTAAGGGTACCAGCGCGTTCGTTCCCCACCGGAAACACTTACGGTCCGGAGTTTTAGAAATATCTCCGCACCATCGAATGTTATTTCACTAAATTTTATTTTACAATACCCCTCTTTTATATCTGCTCCTCTGCAGATCCAAAAGCTCTTGCATTTCTGTCGCCTCCTCCCATCTATCATCTACGATGGCCTTCCCAAATTTTGCGTGTGGATTCGGTTGCTACTTAAGGATTGCCGTCTTCTTTATGAATGTCGTTGAATACTAGTCAAGTCGATTCTATCTAGAGTCATGAGGCACCATGGCTAGAACGTCCCCGATTGGACTGGCGTAGGTTTACTGTTCCAAGAGAAATCTAGTTCTATTTCTCGGCCACAGAATGACAAGAGGTTTGCTGACCCGGCGCAGGATCAAACCAGAACCATGCTCTTGATAATCAACATCACTGACAGTGATCTACACGACTTGTAAACCGTAATACATGTTTTATGTAGAAATGCATTGCTCAGAAATGTTTGAATTATTTATTCAAAATCGTTGATAACAATCCGGTCAAACAACGTTTCAATGCGGAACAACAGAATAGGCACTGTTTAGAAATCATAAATCTCTATTAGTAAAAACACTTCACATACTATTTCAAATTTTATTTATTTTCTATTTTCTCCTCATGTCAGAGTGTAATGTGCATTACAGCCCCAGCCATGCTGATATAAAGAACGAAACTTTCAACCTCAGTGAGACTCCGAACACGTGAGTACCCTCACTGATGGCTCACGTGCAATCGAGCACACAAATTGAGGACCTTGTTTTGGCTACCTCTCATCCATATTTTGGCTCTATCGCATCAACAAAAAAGATGGGCAGTAAACAAAAGTTGAAACATTGTGATTTCGATTGCAGCCACAGCTTTGCTGGATTCACCGTCGATTTGCACTCCTCAGATCATTTCCGTTGACGAGAGGATATTGGTAGAACCAGTAGAGTGAAAATATGGACAAGAGAAAAGCAAACCTCGGTTGGTGTGGTTAATAGCACGAGAGGCCCGAGTCAGGGTAACGACGAGTTCGAAGCCGAGCTGTGGTTCCGAGTTTTCCTCATATCTCAGCACCGTTTGAGATGTACTATGCATACTTTTAAACTGATGTAAGGAGACATTTTACGAAGACCAATGGTTTTTTTTTTCAGAAATTCAGTATCGTCTACACTTGCTTTAAGAAGAAGCGAGCAAAGTGGATCAATTAGGCCAATCGATCAATCGGTTTTTCGTTTCATAGATTTTTAAACAGTAGTTTTTAACAGCTTTTCACGATATATTTTTGAATGAAATGTTCAATATTTAAAGCCTAACACTAAATATACTAGCTCAAGTCCAAAATTTTTTCTTGTGACACGCTCCAACCTCTTCGGCGCTCACAAAAATGGCTTTCTGGATAGTACTAAATAAATAGCTTCTTTACGTCAAATAGAACGTAGAGAATAAGCGTAGAATAACCCAACACAAAAAAGTGGAAAAGTTGCAGAAAGGTATCGAAGAGTTTGATAGAAACTGTTTTGGAAGGATTTTCAACACAATAACCATAGATGTAGCTGTGATCAATTTGAGCATTTTTTCGGAAAAGGAGAAGTCGCGGATTCGTATTGGATTTCCCTAAGATCAAGCACGCATAAATAATCTTTTACAAACACCATCGATAAATTTACTAGAAAGGATAGATAGCTGGTGCTTTAAGCACCGAGTTGCTTTAGTCTGCTGCTTTAAAAAATACAGAGAGAGCCCGGGTCAAACGAAAAGTACTGTATCGACATCATCAGATCCTTTCACGACCAACTGGTGTTTAGATCCTTGTAATGATTGACTTAATCTTCGAAAATTCCGATAAGTACGACTGATGAGGGGCGGTCCCGGTGATGGATCGAAATAACAAAACGCAACTGAAAGAAAGAAATTCGTTCATAAAAACACTGTAGGTTAGAAAAGTATTTACGAAAACAGTGATTTTTAGGAAAAAAGTAGAAGTCAGTAAAAATTAGCAAATTGCTGATACCAACACTCACGTGCGAAAAGCATCGTGTTGTGCTTTACAGACAAATTTTACCAACATATACCTGCAATCAAGTGACAGGGAAGTATATGGAAGGTGGTTAGAAGTCGCCTCCTACAAATAAGCTCCACGTCCACTCTGGAAGAGCCTGGCAAGCCACCCGTGAGTATATCCAGCCCCCACGTTCAGAGCTCGGCATATATAGGTAGCAAAATGCTAAACACAGTAAAAAAAGACGGGCCTCATTTCCCTGATCCCGAAAGAGTCCCCAATTTCGCAGCGTTGGGTAGAACGAGTACGGAGAGGCTGCTGAAATCTCAGGAACAATGGAGCTGCCTGGATCGAGAACTATGGTGACGATCTGTACCTACAACGCACGTACACTTGCACTCGAGTCCTCGATAGAAGAATTGTTCGTGCAAGCAAGAATGATGAGGTACGACGTCATCGCTCTGGCTAACACGAGACGACGCCACCCATTCAACGCCGTCTATGATACTGGAGAAGAACTGTTCCTCGGAATATGCGACAGCAGAGGAGTCGTCGGCGTCGGTGTTCTCGTCAACACGGGTTTGCCCATGAACATTGATTCATTCGAACAACTAACAACCCGAATTGGACGTTAACGATTAGAAAGGTAAAGGTCAATTCCAGATTTGACAATCTCCGTCGTCTACGCGTCGACATCAAACTATGACGAAGAAGAAGTCGAAGCGTTCTACATGGACTTGGAGAGGTTCTACAGAGAAGACCATACATTCTTCAAGGTCACCATTTGAGATTTCAACAACGAGAATGGACCAAGAAAAACGTCTGAGGAACGTCACATTGAGTCCCACGGATTAAAATGGAACGAGAAGAGTGAGCGGCTTTCTGAGTTTATCATAGCGACCAAAATCATCCATGGTAACTCGCAATTTCAGAAGCACTACCCTCAACGCTGGACTTCGGAGTCTCCCAATAGAGAATACCATAACGAAATAGACCACATCATAGTAAATAGAAAGTTTTGTTTAACCGATGTCGCTGTTGTCCCGAAATTCTGCACGAGATCACAACACCGTCTCCTTCTTACAAGATTTTATTTCTCGCAGAAAGGAGAAAAAGCCGCTATATTGAAAAGCCGAAGTCGCAGAAGTCTCCCAATAGAGAATACCATAACGAAATAGACCACATCATAGTAAATAGAAAGTTTTCTCTAACCGATGCCGCTGTTGTCCCAAAATTCTACAAGGGAATAGACCACCTTCTTCTTCGGGCAAGTCCTTCTTACAAGATTTTATTTCTCGCAGAAAGGAGAAAAAGCCGCTATATTGAAAAGCCGAAGTCGCAGAAGTACCACAAACTGGGACTTATTCAGCTCATTAGTCGGCTGTTCGGAAGATGCCGTTGTCGACAACATCGACGAGGAATACGATCGGCTCATTGAACTTCTTCACGTTAGCGCCGTGAAAGCTGAGAGTTCGAAAGTCTCAACGAGACGTCTGTCTCCAGAAATTCTCGAGCTAATACGTCAGCGTGCAATCGCACGAGCTGCAGGCAACCGCGAACTAACGTCCGAGCTTGCGAAACAATGCAGGCAGACAATAGAAGATCTTAAAGAGAGAAGACCAGCAGTAATGGTCGAAGGGAAAGAGGCTGGGAAAAACATTCGCAAAGCCCGCCGAAGCATCGCCAATTACAAGACCAAGATGATTGCACTCCGACGCCCAGGCGGAACAATAATAGCGTCCAGATAGGCAATGGAGAAAATTATCCACGAATACTACTCATATCTCTTCCACAGCCACGTCCACCTCCCGTCATATGAAGTAAAAGAAAATGGATGTGTTGTACCACCGGTTCTAACATCGGAAATCCAACATGCCATTTTGTCGATGAAAAATCGAACAGCACCAGATCCGGACGGGAAAAAACCATAACATCTGAAGAACCTTCCCCAGTCCTCGTAAACACACTTGCTTGGCTCTCCCAACGCTACCTGTCTGAATGTAAGGTCCCTACTCAGTGGAAGACAAGCAAGACCGTATTATTGGTCAAGAAGGGTGACCTACATGGTATCGGCAACTGTCGCCCAATCTGCTTGCTGTCTGTCGTCTACAAAGTTTTCACTCGAGTCATCCTAAACAGGATTGACAGAACACTAAACGAAGGAGAGCCATGTGAGCAAGCAGGGCTTCGAAAAGGATTTAGTACGATGGACCACATTCACGCGATAACGAGGCGCATTGAAGTATCGCTAAAGTGCAAAAGACCGCTCTGTCTTCGGATTGACAGAACACTAAACGAAGGAGAGCCATGTGAGCAAGCAGGGCTTCGAAAAGGATTTAGTACGATGGACCACATTCACGCGATAACGAGGCGCATTGAAGTATCGCGAAAGTGCAAAAGACCGCTCTGTCTTCCTTTCATCGGCTTACATAAGGTCTTTGATTCAACTGAGATAGAAGCAGTCATGGAAACCTTTGGTAGTCAAAGAGTCGCTACTCATAAAGATTCTTCGTGAGCTGTATAAAAGTTTCACAACCAAAATTTCACCATTCTACAACGACATTAACGTTGACGTCAAGAAAGGAGTTAGTCAAGGCGATACAATCTCGCCAAAATTATTACAGCCGCCCTCCAGAACCTCATGCGAACATTGAAATGGGATAATATGAGAGTGAAAATCGATGGTCGGCAGATACATCACCTTGGCTTTGCTGATGACATCGTCCTTGTAACACCAGGCATTAGCCAAGCGGAGCTTATGCTTGCGGACTTTGATAAAGATTGATAAAAGATTGGTCTTCGGCTAAATCTCAAGAAAACGATGTTGTCTATCTAGGTCGGGAAATCAATATGATGAACGACTTAGCTGCAGTGCTGAGCAGAAGGACACGAGCGGGTATGGGAGCTTTCAAGAGCATCGAGGATGTAGTGAAGAGAACAAA
>MQTX01000172.1:407409-427145 GCA_009735665.1 Angiostrongylus cantonensis | reverse complement strand
CGTTTCATACAAGTAAGGTATGGGATCCGAAGCTCCGACTTGCGTCAACGATCAAAAATCAAAGATGCCGTTCTGTACGCCAAACAGTTGAAGAAAATGTGGCCCGGACACGTAATGCCTATGAAAGTTAACCGATAGACAAGAGCCGTTAGTGACTTGATTTCCCGGGATATCAAACGTACTCTGGGAAGACCACCGTCCCGATGGTCAGAGTTCTTCTCAAAGAGCCTAGAAGAAGGATATGATGCTGGACGAGTCCTTGAAGCGAGCAGAACCCACTGGGCTACTCTTTCACGCGACAGGGAAAAATGGAGGATTTATTGGCGCCCGCTCGAGTCATTCGACGATCAGCGGGACTGCAGGTGATGCAGGTGTGAAAACAACAAACCTAGGTCGGAAAATCAATATGATAAACAACTTAGCTCTACAACTGAGCAGAAGGAAACGAGCGGCTAAGGGAGCTTTCAAGAGCATCGAGGATGTAGTGAAGAGAACGTTATCAGCGTTATCGAACGCGCAATCAAAAGGTCTATGGTAGGAGTATCCCGTTTCATACAAGTAAGGGATGGGATCCGAAGCTCCGACTTGCGTCAACGATCAAAAATCAAAGATGCCGTTCTGTACGCCAAACAGTTGAAGAAAATGTGGCCCGGACACGTAATGCCTATGAAAGTTAACCGATAGACAAGAGCCGTTAGTGACTTGATTTCCCGGGATATCAAACGTACTCTGGGAAGACCACCGTCCCGATGGTCAGAGTTCTTCTCAAAGAGCCTAGAAGAAGGATATGATGCTGGACGAGTCCTTGTCAAAAATCAAAGATGCCGTTCTGTACGCCAAACAGTTGAAGAAAAGGTGGCCCGGACACGTAATGCCTATGAATGTTAACCGATAGACAAGAGCCGTTAGTGACTTGATTTCTCGGGATATCAAACGTACTCTAGGAAGACCACCGTCCCGATGGTCAGAGTTCTTCTCAAAGAGCCTAGAAGAAGGATATGATGCTGGACGAGTCCTTGAAGCGAGCAGAACCCACTGGGCTACTCTTTCACGCGACAGGGAAAAATGGAGGATTTATTGGCGCCCGCTCGAGTCACTCGACGATCAGCGGGACTGCAGGTGATGCAGGTGTGAAAACAACAAAATATATGCAATAGAGCGAGTGTGGCGCAGTGGTCGGAGGAGCCCTGTAAAACACACGCGGATTCGAACCCAGCGCTCATAGCCAAACAAGCCTTCCATCCCTCTGAGGTTGGCAAATTGGTACCAGGCTTTTTTGGTGAGTAGTAGCACTGGCTCGATGCATTGGCAAGCCACCACGAGTCATTCTAAAGATCAGATATTCATTCAATCATCCTCAAACGATGCTTAATGAAGTAGAATGAATGGCGCATCCCTCAGGAACTGATCAACGCCGAGAGCTTTATCCTTTTTACCCTTCACAATGCAACTACTGCAGCCTCAGCTTAATGGTTGAATGCCCCTTTGTGATCACCAGACCCTTCCCGTTGGTTTGTGATTGCTGATTGCACAGTTAGGGTGAAAACTGGCTAGCATGAAGGCAAATCGAGAGGCTCAGTGGTTCACTGGTTAAAACCCTGGAAAGAGTAAACATGGGTTTGGAGCGAATCTGGTTTGGAGCGTAGGTTTCGCGAATACCTCAGCATTTCATCGCTCTGCTTCTTAAAATACCCAGTCATAATAAATGATAGGCACCATATAAAAAGTTACGCATTTTAAAATTCAATCTGAGAGGCAGCAAACCACTCCAAAAGAAGATTCAGTGGTTGATGACACGAGTTTGTTTTTAAGATATGGGGCTGCTTAGGTTGCTGTCCTCAACATCACATCGACGAAAATTTGGAAATAAAAAAAACCATCCAAGTACTAGGTTAGAACAACATCTTTATTGATTTTAACTGCATTTTAGTTCCTGACTTTATAGATATGCCTAAAAACTTTCGTTACCTATTTAGCAATGATTCTATGCTACTTTGGGAGCGGATAGCACAGTGGTAGTCATGTCCTTTATCACTAGCATGGTGTTAGTTCGATTCCGCTCCTGGCCAACCAAGCCTTTAATCCCACCGGGATCGGGCAAATGTTGCCGGACCTCCTGGGAAAGAATCATCTCAGCGATCCTACTGGGAACACTTCATCGCGGCTATCTCAGGACTCCAGGGAGAATTACTCCACCAACATTCTACGACATTCAAGATGAAATGAAAATCCTCGTTGATGACACGAGTTTGTTTTTAAGATATGGGGCTGCTTAGGTTGGTTTTTTCTTAGGTTTTTTTTGGTTTTTTTTAGGTTTTTTTTAGGTTTTTTTTTCTGCTTAGGATTTAGCTTTCTGCTACGACATTCAAGATGAAATGAAAATCCTCAAGCAGCAACCGAAGAAACACGTAAAAGTTGGAAGATCTTCATAGACAACAGTTGCGAGGAAACGAATCGAATGTGAGAAGTGCTGGGATCTGCAGAGTAAGAGTGAAATAGGATGATATAGAACTTTTTTTTAAAAAAAAACGTATGCCACTTCGTCCCAGTTTTGGGACGTCTTCGGAAGAAGACCAGCGAGCATATTTTTAAATTTGTCACAGTGGTTGAGCACATTCTCGTACACACGATGCTTCACTGTAACAACCAAGTTATTGTCTGAAGACGGTATATCTAAAAGGCACGGTGGATAGGGTGAGGTGGTCCAATGCAGAGCCACCTCTGGTTTGGCTTCATCATCCTCCGGAAGACCAAGTCTTTCAAGTATGAGAAGATAAAAAAAGTATTAAGTTGCAATCGCGTGCATTGGTTTTTGACTGAGCTGCCAGGTATACGTTCGCTACGCACAAGGTTGCAGGGTATCGTCATCGTAGTGTCCGAATGTGGAACCTCCAATGAGAGATCATTCTGTGGCATATCATGGAATTGAGGCGCAGCTGAAGGTGGTGCGAGCGATGCTTATCTCCACATCTACGCGTCATGGCATAGCTCCACAAAGTTATACATAAGGTTCTCGTCAAACATTTCCGATTGTCCAAATTGATTCATATTTTCGAAGAGTTGCACATTAGCCTGTGTTGCATATCTCAAATGCAATATCCTCTGTTGGAATTCTTCGGCCCATTCTAGTCAAGATTGAGCACGACGGCTAATGGAGTTTGTTGGCCATCCATTCTGAATAACAGTTGCTTCCGTTGTTTCGCTCGTGATCTTTTCTGTTATTGCTGGAGAATATTCCAATAATTCGTATTCCAACATGGTTTGCTTGAAAAAATAGAAAGATTCTCAACATAAATCGTCAAAGGCAAATGCTCATGTTATAACAATAACAATAAAATTCAAAATTCCAATGAAATAAATGAAAGCGAGGAAGGTCATATCTAAGCTTGGATTCAGACAGTTGTAAGCTAATAGAAACTTGTGTTGCGACTAGCTCGGTGATTGAGTTGTTGCGTAATACAGACAAGGTCTCTGGCTAATAAGATAGTCAAGACTACCATTTCTTTGGAGTCGGGATCGGTAAATTGTTACTAAACTTTCGTTGGACCAGTTTAGCCTCATCCACAAGGGCTGGCAACTACCTTTTTGGTGAAGATCGAGGAATGCTGTAGTAGCGCTATATCAGGATTCCACTGAGGCTAAACATGATCTGCATTCAACGATATTTATGAAAAAAAAAACAAATCGCTTAAGTAGCAATCGAACCCAGACGAAAATTTGGAAACGTTCGTTGATGAAGGAAATCAGATAACGACCCTCATGAAAGAAGAGCTGAGATCCTCGCAATGTGAGATATTGGGATTAGAAGGAACGAATAAAAAGTGTAAAATAGAACTCACAATCGTAAATACGTTTATATCTTGTAAGGTTTATATTATTTACTTGCTCTAAAATAGAAGAAAACTGAAAACGCTCACTTATAACAACGATGACGTTGAGGATAAATGCGGCAAGAACAAAAAACAGCGCCGAATCAAGCGGTGACGATGATTGCACGAAGTAACCCGATTCCGAACTCATCACACCGAAGTCACGACAATGATGACCTGCCAAGAAATGAATGTTGGCCGATAGTTCTAAGAACAAGCGATATATCCAAGAAATACCAAGAAGTGAAGTGATAAACGGTAAATAGCAGAATGAAGAAACAAACAAAAAAAGGTGTAGAATGAGATTAAAAGAATTTATATAAGAATATGCTTGCGAACTAACTCTTGAAAATAGGTAAAAAAAATTGAGGTAAAAGCAGAAAAAAGCGAGAGTAGTGGATGAAATAGTAATCGGAAGCATTTAAAAGATGATTCCGAAAAATAACGGCAATAGCAAATGTCACTACTTCAGCCTCATTAGTCGGTCCATGTGAGACCCAAATGTCGAGCTTTTGGTTCTGTGAAGTAGTTACAGACGACGAGTTAAATCGGGTGTATTTTTGAATCTTATAACTCAACGCAGCAGCTCCAAATATCTATTAGCCGTTGAATTCAAAATATTCACAGCAGTTTTCCGATGACTTCAATGTAACAATTTCATCAAACTACTGATAACCATTAAACAGTAATTTGATAATAGACACTGCTTTTCCGTCGTTCGATGCCGCGCTCCGACCGACGATGGCTTCTTAGCGCACTTTTAAGGAACTTATTGCCGCTGAACATTTTGTCCCTTATCTTTTTGTAGATAAAAAGAAGGGCCCCGAAAAGCCTAAAATCTCGCCCAACTTAAACATTTACCTTTTTCACTTTGTGAAGTGGCTATCATAGACATAGCACTTATGTTGGGACAGCTCTCCCTATCCCACTGATGCCGATGACCAATTTTTGCGGCCCATATTTAGTCGTAGCTTAATTTTCGGTTGTTTTCGCGGTGAGTAATACTTGAATCATTGCCACCGGGGCGGCCTTCTAGCACCTTTTGCAAATAGCCTCAACCTTTTTGTTTCGGATTTTTCGCTTTACAGTTCAGTCTTTCTGCGCTTCCCCATTGGTAATTTCTACGTTTTTCATAGCCTACGTAACTTCGATATCCTTCTATGTAACTCTCCCATGCTTTTGGAACATATTCAACCTCCACATACATTTGGAAAAAAAACTTGACCACCATCCAATCACAATGCTCTCCATTTTTGGCAAAATTTTTCACGACATGGAAAGTATATTCTGCTGGTTTCCTCATAGCTTTTGTATTTGCTGAGTCAAGAGCGAGTGGTAAGTCTCTGAGGGTTGATCAATTTCCAGGGGGACACGCCATACATTCATCATTCATTAAGCTTCGTTAGAGGAGACTGCATGCACATCTTTCCTTTACAATGAATCGAGCAGCCTACCGATCTATCGGGCCAGTGTTGCTATGCTTCCATACAATCCTGACACCAATTTTCCCATCCCACGTGGATTGACAGCTTGCTGAGCTCGGCGCGCTGTGTCAAATCAGCGACCTCGTGTGCATTACAGGGTAGCACCTCTAACTATTGTGCTAAGTACATTCAACTGGTAACAACCAATTATTGTTTATAATTTAAAATGTATAGACTTGATGAACGAATTAAAACTAGGTTGATAAACTCGTACCAAGGAAGTCATCTAACAAATGCGTGATATATAACACGCATCGGCCAGATTGCCTGCAAAAAACGTGGGTCATACATTAGTCATCTAGTGAGGAATATGTTATATTAATGTGTTATCTTTTTAAGAGACAGCTTTTCTTCAATGGCAATTTGACTAATCAACATGTGGTTTAAATTGCTGAGCTTATTCAAAGTTGATAAATAAACTTTGTTCGGATAACGTTACGAGGCCTTCGGTATCATCAGAGCCAGTGGTCTTGGTCGATGTCCACAATCCTTGATACTCTCGATGTGCGATGTATAAGCACAGCAATTAAAACACGTGTTTATTAGCCATATCGAGATTAAAGAAAAGTCGGTTCTTTAAACATTATTAAGCTCTGTGCTACCTGATAATGATAGCGAGTTCTGCAGGATGGAATGTCTGAAAAAACAAGTTCTTATCACCGGAAAGTCATAGCAACAACAATCATCTTGCATAAAATTGCATCGGTAGATATGATTGCCTCATTTGAGCGATAATTCACTGAAGAAGATCCTTGTCGATACGACGACGAAGACGCTACATCGAGAGTGTGAGGAACTGTAGACATCAACGCGGACCATTTGCTTTGAGGATGAAAAAGACGACGAAACGTTAGCCGAATAAAGTTTATTCATCAACTTCGTATAAGCTCAGCAATTTAAACACACATGTTATTTTTGGACGTTCTTATAGAACAAATCCTCAAGAAACGTATCCAAAGTGCGACGTCGTGACGATGACGTAGAGACATGAAGACTTCGACAGCATGAAAATCTTGAATAAATCCATGAAGGAGTCTTCGTCGTGGCGAATTTATAGAGATAAAATGGATTTTCTACTTTTTGGTTGAAGGTTGTCAATCTAATTTGTCGCATGACTGCATGGAGTATTTCCGGGAGGTGAACAGATAATTGAACTAAGGTTAAAGGAACCACATACCCGTTCTGAGATAGAGGTAAATTCAGAAAATTGTCTCCTTGTCTCTTCTGCCCTTTTACCGCCTTCACACTGACGATGAGACGAATTTCACTTGCATTCGCATATGAATGTGCTTTCATTTATGTCGATTGTATTCCGCATCATGATTGGGCGAAAACTAAGTGAACAAAACGTTCAAGCTGTCAAGTTCCTGAATCAGTGCCCAATAAGGCATGATGTACGGCCGAAAATACTAGAAAATTAAAAACGCAACCCCAAAATTGCGGTTATTTTCATTTTTCTCAATCGACTGCAATCTTCTGGATGACACTGGCATGCGATAAAGCTGAGGGATGACTTCATTGGAATCCGCTCGAATGACTCTATCACTGGCGCAGCGTTCCAAAGACCGGACGAAATGTAGTTTCCAGTGAGTTGCAGTTACAAAGATATATAGTAAAGTGCTTTGCAGTTTATTAGTAGTATTTTAAACTAAAATGGGAGATAATGGGCGAAGTTTCCCTTACTGATCAGCACAAGTTAGGTATTGCCATGCATTCGACTCCATTCGTGGCATCGTATAGATGATTAGTACTTATTTAGCCTATACAAGGACTTGAGAAGATTTACCAAATCCGTTCTTCATTCTCTTTTCAAACGTGGCAGCATTTCCCAACATAGAGCAAAGGACCTGGTCTGGTTTGTCTGTGACGAGAGATCGAACCAACAACCGTCCGTATTGTAAGGAAAATCTAGCAACTGCGCCATAATTGAGAACCTTTCAAGGAAAAAAAACTACTCGATTAGCATGCCAACACACTTTTTTAAAACCCTCATCATGCATGAAGTTAGCCCAGGTAAATGATCGCAAGATGAAAGAACTCACAAATCACGTTTTACTAAAAACGAATCCTAAGATGAGCGCGTTACTCCCCGGAAAGGACAATAGCGCGTTCATTCCCCACCATAGACACCTGCGGTCCAGAGTTTTGCAAATATCTCAGCTTCATTAAAATCCTAAGATGGTTGGAAATCGGAGGAAGATGAGTATCGACAATATCACAGCATCGTATCAGCTTGCCAATAAGGTGGACCCTAGTGATCATTGTCGAGCTTTTAAAAAATTGGGTTCAAAAGAAAAATTATTGATCAAATTTCAGAGACTTAGAGGAAATGTCAAGCAAGAAAGGCAGTCTACTAGAAAATTTCGTCGAGAAAAACAGTGAGTGCAGAGACGAAGTTTTGAAAATGTAGGTTAACGGCAATATTACTTGTAGTAAACTAATAGAAACTGGTGTTAATATGGTACGCAAGTGAGGCACAAGTGGTCCAAAATTTTAAACAAACATGTCGCAGATTGTTGCAGTCTTATCGATTGGGAGAAAAACCACCAAAGTTTAGAAGTTTTCCCCAACAAGGTAAACGTATGAATGGAGATAGCGCAGTGATGATAATGCCATTCAACAACACGAGCGTCGACTCCACGAGGTCGCTCAAGCCTCCCATCCATTCTGTTGAACAAATTGGTAGAAACTGGTACGCCAAACTAACCAAGGAATCTCTCTCGAATTCATAAAACTTGGTGATTGTTGTGGCTAACATATGGGAACACCCTATCATGGCCGTTCCTAGGATCCAAGAAGATGGTACCGTATTTGCCCAACATTCAACGACATTCACAAGAAAAAATCTCCTGCGAGTGAGGTGGTGGAGTAGTTGGCGCAATTCATCAGAAAACAAGATACTGGTTCATCTCCCTTCGCAATGCTCTCCCCGATCCATATGGTGGGCCTAAACTTGTCCATTCACATCGATCTACATTCTATGACATTAATAAAAAAGACGAAATCGTCAGGCAGCAGCTGAAGCAACTCGCGAAATGTTTTAACATCTTTAAGACGATGAACGCGAAGAAAACGAATCGAGCACAAGAACTTCTCGGATCCGCACGGTCGATGTGATAACGGGTGACGTAAAATAAAATGAAATAAAACAAAAAACACGAAATAACTTGCTGAGAAAGGTCTGCTAACTCTAATAATTTCTATCCCATTAATTGAGCTTTACTACGCATTGAGATATGTTAGTGCAAAACTGTGAGCTGCAACTATTTGTCTATTATGTGCATCGAAACCAATACATGTATTCATTGTCGTTGACACAAAAACAAGCACATATGTAGTTAAGCGGTGAGGTAGAAGTTTTTTCGGGACCTGCTCATGCATTCAAGTTCCGAAGTAATACATTACTCTCGTTAGAGAAAAATAGTCGGAAGTGTAGAAAAAAATGGTGCATTCGGATTAAAGTGGGAAGAATAATGAGTTAAGGACATCGAGAGCGAATCCATTCCGCTAAACGATGCCAAAAAACGTTGAGATATTGTTCACTACCCCATGGTCTTTGGTGGTGACCTGAGGCCGTAATTCTAAATGAAAATGTCGAAGTTTTCAATTTGGGTTACCTGGAAATGAAGCTTGTGCTCTACACATCACATTACTGCATCCAGTACCAGACATGCCATCACCGTAAGTTAATGTGTTGCTGAAAGGAGGAATGTAGACCATATTGTGAAGTAATTCGAAGGATAGCGGGAAGCGAAGTGGCTATTTGCAGCTCAGCCATGATGGCAGGTTCAATCCTGCTGCTAATCAACCAGATCTCCCACCCCTGCGAGGTTTGCAAATTATTATCAGAATTTTGAAGAAAAATCTTCTTTCAATCACCAGTCCGGCGATAGATTGTGGGAACGCTTTAGTAGGGCTATTTCACGATTACAAAAAAGATGAACGCAACGACCATTAACCGAAATTAAAGAAGAAAACGAAGTCTGGGCGGCCAAAGTCATACGCAAGTCAGAAAACCTTCCTGAATGACTTCCTGATTAGATGCACCAACGTGATTAAAAGGAGGTTGCAAACTGCACAACGTGTAATTTGTGTCGATTGAAAATAATTACTGTTTACTATTAAAAATATAAAGGAATTGCTACAGAGAGGAAAAACGAAAAAAAAAGAAAAAAGTATAAAAGAAAAAATAGTTGCACGGTTTCGAGAATTCTGCTATCTTCAACGCTCTGCGTTTTCAGCTGTTTTCCGCTCCTTATTTCATTTATTTCGCTTGTGAATTTACTATCGGCAAAAAAGGTAAAAAAAAGGAAGACCGAAAAACACCGATGGTATTGAAGCTAATATTGTTGTAAACAGTCACAACAAATGTAGCAATTACTTTTAACACATATGTCATCGCTTTGAAAGACATTGTAAAAGTTAACGACGCCGGTCAAAAGATCTTCCAGAAATAACTTATTTTGGTATCCTGGGAAGTCGTAGAAAACGATACTGTAATGATGATTTTTAAGGAAAAGAAAAGGATAACGTTGATTGTCCTTAAGAATTGAAAAAGGGCGAAGTAGATAAAAATGTTAGTGCCGGGTTAAACTGGCTTTTATAGAAATCACTCACCCCTCCCAGACCTTATTAATGCATTGCCATCTCATGAGGAAGATGGAATAGATGGTGTAAACAGTGACATGCACAGAAATGTTAATCACTTCAACATCACGGCTAACAACTAAAACAATCGTTCTATTACAAAAGCCTAGCAGAGAGTGAACCTCAACCATAATCAGTTCCACTAGCAATGCGTACCTCAATTTTCAACTGGGCCCTTCATGCTAAGAGTGCAGCGTTTCTCATGTTTCACGAGCGAACTGAGGTCATTGTGTAGTTCTGCGCGAAGACACATCACAGGAATGAGCGCTTTTGGACAATCCCCACGAATCGCTGAATAGAAGGCGAAGTCGTCGAGGCACTGGTCACCATAAATGTGACATCCTCGTGTAAGCTTATCATTAGAGCAAGGCTGCTTTGAAGGCTATAGCAAATCTTTTTGTAAGCTAAATATGCATTTTATGAATCACATTTGCGGAGCTACAAATGATTCGTAGGTGTAACCCATTCCCGAAGGCCTAACGACGACCCTTTTTTAAAACTTTATCTGTGTGGGGAAAGGAACTAGCGCAGTGATTAGTCATGCAGTCCATCAGGAAACGAATTTTTCTTTTGTTTTAACCCCTTCTCAAATATTCTCCATCAATCCACTTGAGAACACCTTAGCCAGGCGATCTCCTACATTGCAAGCAGAATCAGCTCGACCAGCACTCTGCTACATTCATTAAGAAGGCGAAATCCTCAAGCAGCAGCCGAAATAAGAAAAAGCGTTCGAAAAACGACTCGAATACGAGAAATGCTAGGATCCGAGCAATAGCGGTGACATAAATGGGAAAATTATGCAACAGATGTCAAATGTGTGTAACTGAGGTTTGCTCAGGAGATGCAAAAACGCTATGGCCTCCAATCCACAACCTGTAAGAAAATAAAGGATAAGGGATTTAGCGTTGTTTAATCCACTATGGACGCGCCATACTTCTAACTCTATTCACTGCATCGTGACTGGAGGCATATTTGGCCTGCAAGGGCTCGTCGATACATAAAACCAGCATTATTATCCTGCCACGGAAGTCTGTCATTAATCTGTCTGTCTTGCAGGGGAGGAGGGGATAGCTTGAGCAAACTAGGAAAAATTACATGCATTTTAGATATGCACAGAAATTAGTCGGACAATAAATGATAAGCTGCTAAGTTGTTTTGAAAAGATCCGCTTCGACAAGGAATGGATCGATCCATCTACGAATTGAAAAGCACATATAATAAATATTAAGTGACAAGATGCGAAAACAGTAGCCGTTTTCACTTTACTTCAACAGATAACGCCTGAGATGTTTTAAATGCTATCGGGTAGGCAAATTTGACGAGAGGCATCACATCCAAGGCATCTCTTTGGAAGATTCCTTTACTTTAGCGAAAAATTTTTCTCCATGGCTCGTCATCATATCCACTGTGCTGATCTCAGCACTTCCACCATTTGACTCGTTTTCCTCGCATTCGTCGTCCCCAATGATCTTCCAACACTTCACGTGTTGTTTTGGCAACTACTTGAAGATCTCTTTTCTATGAAGACCACAGAACGAATCGAGTCAAACCACTTTGCAATCTTAGAAGACAAGCGGGTTATCGCGTTCCAACGTTGATAGGAGGAGAGCGTTGGACAAGGGGAAATCTGGTCAACGGCACCACTAATCGCTGCGCTACTCCCTTCCCATCTCCTAGCGGATATTTCAGGAACGCCGTGTTTCATTGGTAAGCTAAGATGAGATTGTTTCCAATATTTATTACACTAAAGTTTCGAATGTGTTCGTTTTCGTCAGAGCCGATGATCGGAACCGATGTCCACAGCTGTTCGTCTATGTGGTGTCTTCGTCTTCGTATCAAGCTCGGTCTTCTTTAGTACTTACCACATTGAGAAAACGAACGACTGTGGACTATCGACTCTGATCATTGGCTCTGGTGAAGACGAAGACGTCAAAACGTTAGCCGAATAAATATCGGTGACAACCTTTTATTAGCTTATCAATGAAACAAGGTATGTCGATCATTTATACCCACTTTATATGAAAGTAGGTTTACACTGATATTCTAGGGGTATTTTTTACCACACTCAGTTAACATCTTGTCCATCATGTAGAGTATTTCACTAGAGGCACGCGAAAAGCTGCTTTATGCACATAGCAATTGCAAGCAACATTTTTAGGACAATCGTTGAGATATTTGCAAAACACCGGACCGCATGTGACTGTGGTGGGGAACGAAAGTGCTATTACCTTTTCCAGGGGGCTAACCCGTTCACCACCACACCATGCGGGTCCTTGCTTTTGCCTGTCTCTCAGCTAGTTTTATCAATTTTATCTGATTATTTACTTTTAGGACAGGTTCAATGATCGGTAATTTTGTTGGTATTTATGGCCTCTTATTTCATGCCAATTGCTATGATGAATCAATATTTTCGTATAGAACGAAGAGTGCAAAAAATATCAAAATATGAACAGTATAAGTCTCACAATTCTTCCAAACGCTGGCAGCAAAGCGGTGCTTTAACTTCTTAAAAACTCAACTAGCTAAAACTTATCTTCAGTTCTCAAAAAACCGGCTTAATCGCGAATCTGTTAACTGTTGTGGACTATCCAACTTCCAATTCTCTAATCGGACCAGTTAGCGGCCATTTCAGGTTATCCTGGTTTTCATGTGTGTGTACATGTGTTTGTATACGTATACATATACGTATATGTATATGCATATGTGTATGCATGTGTATGTATATGTGTATGTATATGTTTGAATGCATATATATGTACACTATATGTATATGTGCATGTATATGATGAATATGTACATCCATATGTATATATAAATATATGATAACCAGCAAAGATCGTAGCGATATGAAGAATGTTCTAAAAGTGGTGGTGGAAGTAGCAGTGTAGTTCATTCAAGGAAGTATATTTCCATCCATAATGGGCTCTTACATTTCTCTTTAAGAGATGTAGAAAAAGCAATCAAGAAAATAGATGGGTGCAGTGAAATTATTTCACTCAAGAAAAAATAAATAATCGATTAAAAAGGAAAGTAGGAGACAAACGAAAGACTGTACTTGTTTGAGGGTGGAGGGTGTAGAAGGGTATAGTAAGGCGTAACCATTCAGGCATGACGACGACTACGCCAAGATCGATTAAGTTGTTAACAATGTTGTTCTGCACCCCTCAGATGAGGAAGTGCTCCAGAATTGTAATACGACAATTATTATATTCTATAAAACTGGAGCAAGCAATCCGTATGTGGCGAAAAAAACCGCCATCGTTGGAAAGATCAAATTTATGTCGTTAGAATTTGGAGAACAATGGAACGGTGAATGCCTTAAAAGCCAGTTTTGCTTAATCAATAAAAGGAGCAATAATCTAGCGCATCTCATTCCCAAAGATCGAGTGTGGTGTAGAGGTTGGAGGCCCCACTGCGACACACACGTGGAATCGATCCCCGCGCCCATTGCCCACCAAGCCTCCCATATCTCCGGGGTCGGCAAATTGGTACCGGATCTGTCTCGGAGGATAGCAGCACTGACTCGATACATCGGTAGGCCACTACGGGTCATTGTAAAGGCCAGATATGCATTCAGTCACCTCCAATGACACTTAATGAAGTCGAATGCATGACGCATCCTCAAGGATTGATCAACGTCGAGAGCTTTATGCTTCTATCCTTTATCTCATTCCCTGAAGGCTGCGCCATGCATTCGGTTCTATTCGTAGCATTGTGAAGCATCTATATAATGACTTTCGAAAGCCTGTTGATGTATCGATTCAGTCTTTTTGCCCTTATCGAAAAATCTAGTACAAATTAGCAGACTCCGAAAGGATCCGAGGATTGCTTAGCCGAAGCCGCGGTTCCTCGGACTTCTCAGATTACCCTAGCGAAAGGCTGCCCTAGGTCTTTACTTGCCACCATGCGACTAGTTTAATGCCAGGGCAGTGGTGGATCTTGGTATTGGTGTATTGGTTCGCTCTTAGCTGTGCTTCCTGATGGACCCCCGCTGTACATCGCAGTTCGACACCGAGGAGCACCTCCCAGCGACGATAAGGCGGTAAACTGTTAGGGGACCCATCAACATAGTAATAATAATAGTGGTAGTAATAGTAGTAATAATAACAATAATGATAATGATAATGATATTGAAACACCGCTGCTTGATCTCAAGTGGAATGGCGTGGATATTTGCATAAAAGTTCTTTGCTAGTAAAGCGCAAACAGTCTGAACAATAACCTTTCCTACAGTGGTTGTATTAGGAGCTAACCTGTTTAGCATGTGGTTGGTGCTTCATACCACCATAGGGATTGCCACTGCTGATAACATGCTAATCCCTTTGGCCCACCAGTGCTGCTTGCAACAAAGAAATAAGATTCAACATTGTTAAAGCACCCCATTCCCCAGAAGGCGCAAACAATCTTTCTGATCTCGATACTATTCACCGAGGACAGTGGAATACAATGCCAGGATTCGCACCCCAGTAATCCTTTAACGATGGTAGTCTGGCAATGCCCACCTTAAATTAAATTCCAAGAAATCTTCTGATCTCGCTAACATTCACTGTTTATCAGAATGCATTATTCTATAGAGTATATCTAGTCGTCTTGTTCATGACCAGCTTCCAAATATTTGCAATGAATAGTTGATGATATAGTTCGGTTCTGTGCACTGATCTAATAATAATTCATCTGCAGAAGTAGAAGTCTAGCAATCATGAAAGAGAAATAGGCTGTGAGTCGTTACATCACACGAACACTCGCCACAGACATCTTCAAAGCTTTCATCGTTTTCCTCCGATTCACCTTTTTTAATGTTTCCACAAGATTCACAGTAGTGTCTACGACATCATCCACATCTCCAGCTTCTTAACTGTCACTGTACATGAGAAGCTGATCAATACTAATATTGAAATCGTTTTCAACTGACACGACTCAAATATATAAAACTCGATAGTTCTTGACCAGCCAAATTAATCCTAAAAATAAGCAGGGATATTCATTATAACGAAGAAAGTCGATGCGCCGAGATAAATGTGGTGAGAAAGACCGAGAGGAAACAAAAAGAATAAAGTGTAGATGGAGGACAGACTCAC
Organism: Angiostrongylus cantonensis; assembly: GCA_009735665.1. Classification (NCBI taxonomy): domain Eukaryota; kingdom Metazoa; phylum Nematoda; class Chromadorea; order Rhabditida; family Metastrongylidae; genus Angiostrongylus; species Angiostrongylus cantonensis. The sequence goes on along the minus strand of MQTX01000172.1, from coordinate 412,067 downwards.
AAGAAGGTGGGAACCTTAAGTACCGTTTAGGGGAAAGTTATGGCTTTCAACAAGAACATCGCAGCTCGGAGTGAACTTATTATTATTATTATTATTATTATTATTACTTGACCCAATTTCAAGTGGTTTTCGGTTCCTAGCAATTCTTTCACTCGATTTGTTTGTTCGCATGCATCATCCATTTTTCATGGCAGTCATAAAACGATAACTTTACTTTATGTGCTGGAAAAACACAAAACTCTGACCGTTCGTGTACGCCACCAAATGTTGACCTTTTTGATTGATCTCTACCTCCAATTCATGCATGACCACTTAAACTTTATGCGTGTGGGCTCAGCTGTTGCTTGAGTACTTTCGCCTTTTTATGGATCTCGTTAACTGCTCGCCGAGATGATTCCCTCTGTAATTAGGGAACATTGGTGCCAGAGAGTTCCCACATTGATAGGAGGGCATTAGTATTTCGCTGACTAGTATTGTACCAGTTTTCCGACTCCGGGTCTTACTCGTGACAGAGAACTTCACTGGGTGGAGCCCGTTCGTGTCACTCAACGATCGATGGAAAGGACAGCGAAATAGTTGAATGAAATTACTGTGGGTATAAATTCACTCTTTTCTCTTTTTTGCTGGTGAACATCTTTCTTCACTAGTTCATGCCTAGTCTCACTTTCCTCTATAAACAATTCCTTGCTTCAAAGTTGTTGGCAAGGAAGGGAAACATTACCTGTTACCTGTTATCCATTACTGTGGGTATAAATTCACTCTTTTCTCTTTTTTGCTGGTGGCGAGGAAAGGAAACGTTACCTGTAGCAGCAAAGCCCATGCGTAAACTAAAAACATTTGTAATTAACGGATGGGAGCCTAAGAATCAAATGAAAGAAGTGCTTAGAGCTAGACAATGCAACAAGTCGAGTAATTTATTTAACAGATAAAATATTTAAAAACAAGCCAATGCTAGTACGTGGTCCAGGGACAAATTTACATGTTTTCGTCATTGATTTCTTTTCTTGAAATCCTTCAGCCTAGAGTATGCTGATCGATTTCTATTACTAACAGGATATCATAACAGTAATTCTGAGCTCGGAGCACCAAAAGTTATAGCGATGTTCGTTGCATTAAAGAAAGAAAACCTCTTCGAAACATGTGTTGTTCGACAATTGTCCGTGCTAAACTAATGAGCAAAACGATATCGCCAGAGATTATTAGTATAGCTCGAAAAAAAAGTAAAGTAAAGTAAAATTATTAGCAGTAAAACTCAACAAGCAGGGTTTCGTAAATATCTTCTTTCTGAGTAAATTTGATTGTTTTTATCCAGAAGCAACTCAACCACTCATTTTTATCCTTCGTTTCCTCATCAAACGGCAGTTGTCGGACACACGGTTTGGTCATCATTCGTAGGACCGAATTACTCGACTTGTTGCATTGTCTAGCTCTAAGCACTTCTTTCATTCGATTCTTCGGTTCCCATCCGTTAATTACAAATGTTTTTAGTTTACGCATGGGCTTTGCTGCTACTTGAAGACATAGTCTTTTCCGTAAATGTCACTAGAGATGGCTCGAGTTCATTTATCCTAGATTCATGGAATCTCTTTTAAAGTGTTCCTACATGCTCATCGTGGACAGTTGGCGGCCTTTAGTAATTGGAGTTGAAGCTTCCTGACTGAGACAATTCTGATGCTAATTTATCAGCCTTGGAGGCTTTGTTGATCCGATTTAGTGTCAACTAACGCTATTACTGCACGCTATTGCTCCTCATTCCACCATCCCATTTCTGAATAATGGACTAGAAATGGTCAGGTTTTATCATATTTATCATAGACTGTTGTTTCAGCGATATAAACTGGGTACAAAATTGAAGACATTCTAACAAGTTCACATCTAAATAGATGCCTCTGAGCTTGCACTAGACAGCGCATCTTCTTATACCATTACCCTAATTGCCGTCATTGCGTTTTCCAAAAAGGCCCTGAAAACTTGATAAATTCGTTATAACGGAAGCTCTGGTAATCCTTACTAACATATCCTACTATAAACGCAAAAAATTTCTTCGTCATGAAAATATTTGTGCTTCAAACTTCGGTGGAAAAAAGTGCTGATTACAAATATTTGTGCAAGAATGAAAGTTTGTTATGCCGTTCGGCGCTCGAATTCAAATTTTCCCGACTTGGCAAGCGACTACGGCCCTCTCTCTTTGGCGATTAATGAGTTTCTCGAAGTGGATTTGTTCGTATCTGCGAAATAGAAAGCTAATAAACAAGCTTCTGAAGAATCTCAAGCAGAATTAAAGGGCTTCGGCTGGCCATCTAGGCCACCTTTTCCCATAAATGGTGTTATTAGATTTTTTTAGATGACATGCATTTAGTACAATACAACCACATTTTACTAGGCAATTGGGTTTCATCACTGAACGGCAACCTCATTTAGCACGTATGAGAGACGGTTGAGTTGTACTTGAGGGGAGTGGGGAAGGGTGGGAAGTGTTGTGGAAGGTGGCAAATAGGTTTTTTTTAGTTCCTGTCGCTTCAAAGCAATCTCCTTTCCGTCGAACACGGTGATGAGCAACAATTAAAGAGACTTCCGCTATTTTAGTTTATTAGTTAGTCATATTCCATCTAAAACCACTTTTCCCACCCGTCAATACTTCTTCACCGTATGTGTAATTCTTGTATGAACAGCTTGTAATTCTTGCAATTTGAGTTACTATGACTGAGATCTTATAAACAAATCTTCCTTAGCTGATGAAAGATAGGTACAGGTCTTCGTTGTTGTTGTTGTTGTTGTCGTTGCCGTCAGTGTTGTTGGTCGATGGCTGACGCTTCGGCGATTTCGCTTTCCTCAGAGCCATGAGAGTGGGACTTCCCATTGGATCTCTTCTCATCATCAACCGACAACACCAAACAGCAACAACAACAACGACAACAAAGTCTTATACCAACCTTGCATCAGCTTAAGAAGATCAGTTTATAAGATTATGTAAATAAATATATCAACTAATTATGTTAAAATTTATAGAAAGTCGGACTTTTGAGTCATCACTAAGATGATTATTAATATTATTAGCGTCGATGTGACAAAAGTAGCCAGCATTATCGGCAAGTACTTTGTCTGAGCACCTTATAAACACAGATTTTAACTCAAAGTTGGATTTCCTGTGTTGTTCGTTTTCTTCATGACACTCTGATAGGCTATGTGCCAATCAGTGAAATACTGAATATTCCATGATGCATCGGCACCACGGAAGAAGATCATATTGGATGGCATCTGATAAGCAACCATCCTGTATAAAAATGCACTCCCGAGCGTTGTTCTTCATTCGAACGGTGCTTCAGTGCACACGATTCTCAACTCGATAGACCGACGAAGACCCATATCGCGAGGGCAACCTGTGTAGACCATCGAGTCGAATTATCGTGGCTCTGAAGGACAGATAGACGTCAGACGGGCTCAGCCAAATAGAGCTTTTCACTAGCCCCTTATTAGTTAGTGACCAGTCAGTCATGACGCGGTTTAAGCGGAAGTGGGTCGGTGTTTTGAGTTGCTTTCTTTCTTATTTCAGTTTCTGACGTAATCCTCGGAGCTAAGGCACAGCGTATTATTCTTTAACAATGCAGTTGCGTTATTTTAGACCAGGCATCAAAATTCATGCACGTGTTCGTGATTTTGTTAATGCTTAAACCTATAGAGCAATCAAGTCAAACGCTTTGAGTTTCACAACCTGATAAGTTTCTCTACAATTTCGAATGCAACATTGGTTTTTTTTTATTTAATAAAACAATGTTCACAGAAAGGACCGCTGTGATAGTCTATCCGGTTGTCAGTCGACTGTCTCCTTTAAACGCTTTGCAAAATCCCAATATCCGCTGTAATTGTTGCATTCAGACGACACAGTTGTAAATAGAAAGAGTTTGACAGGATATTTGATAGAATACTTTCGTCAAATATATACCTATACATATATACATTTTTAAAAAAACCTTTTTGGCCTCTTGACGTTTAAGGGGATGAAGCTCAATGCGACTGAACAAACGGCCAGTAAAGTCATCAAGATGTAGACTTTCAGGAGACGCGTGGTGATCATCTGAAAGTTAGCAAAGTATAAAAGTCCTAAATCACAGTGAGAAGGCTTTTATTCAAGCAGAGATTACATCCGAAGTTTTACACTAACTTAAAAGTGTTCGTGAAGCAGTTGTTTTTATGTCACACTCTAGCACATCGCAGGCCTACCTTCTTTAGCTGGAGGTGCAATGAGTATTCCAAGGAAGGCGGAACAATAGAGTAAAACCTTATTCGCACCTCTTTAAATGCCAACCTATCATAACACTTTGTTGTTTTCTTCCGCGCCTCTTATCGTTTGCTTATTATCACTTATCATACGTAACACGTGTAATTTGACGTGCAATTGACGTCTGCTGGGCTGACGAACTGCTGGACCATGGAGGCAGGTCATATGGGATAGCAGCAGTAGTCCTGTATAAACAAGGACTACGGAGTAGAGATAATTCATTCATGCGTTGCTCGCTCCTCTGGCATTGACTCAATGAGAGAACAAAAACCCACATAAGGTGTACTAACGGCTGTGGACAATCGACGCGGGCCATCGAGGTTCCGACGAAGGTGATGAAACTAGAACCTTGTTCGAATAAATAAATAAATTAATTAGG
>MQTX01000172.1:337092-393613 GCA_009735665.1 Angiostrongylus cantonensis | reverse complement strand
CTGAGAAACGAGCTGTTTGATTCTTTTGAAAAAAAAAACTTGTACGGTTGTGAATAGAAACAGTTGGCTCTAAAACTATAGAATTTCCGTCATTACTCAATTGAAGCTTGTGAAATAAACTATGAAGTACTAGATAGCATGATATAATAAAAAGGAAGAAGATATCGGCGTTGATCAATCTTTGAAGGATGCGTCGTGCAGTCGACTTCATTAAGTATCGTTGGAAGTGATTGAATGCTTCCCAAGACCGACTTTCTGTTAACCTCGGCATTGGTTGATAATTCGATGTTTTATTTCAATAAGCAGACACGAGGTTGTTATTATAGAATTTATTAGCATACAATAGCTATTATAGCTATTGTATGCTAATAAATTCTATAATAACAACCTCGTGTCTGCTTATTGAAATAAAACATCGAATTATCAACCAATGCCGAGGTTAACAGAAAGTCGGTCTTGGGAAGCATTCAATCACTTCCAACGATACTTAATGAAGTCGACTGCACGACGCATCCTTCAAAGATTGATCAACGCCGATATCTTCTTCCTTTTTATTATATCATGCTATCTAGTACTTCATAGTTTATTTCACAAGCTTCAATTGAGTAATGACGGAAATTCTATAGTTTTAGAGCCAACTGTTTCTATTCACAACCGTACAAGTTTTTTTTTTCAAAAGAATCAAACAGCTCGTTTCCTAGGAAGCATGTAGCGCTGACGTTTTCATCGGTAGATTTCTCACATTTGCTTTTCCAAACCGCATCACTCAAGCTCAAGCATTTACCGTGTTTGGGATTTCGCATTTCCAACGTGATTCAAGCTAGTTCATCCGCTACTGTAGTCAAACACTGTAATTTAAGAAGTAAAGAAACTCGTGAATAAGAATCGTAATAATTGCAGGCGAAAACTCGCGACTTGTGGGTAGACGTGCTTGCAACGAAAGATTTACTGAATGTCAATCGAGTCAAAGAGCAAACTCATTCTAAGGCAACGAGAATGCGAAGAGAATGGTCGTTCGGGAAATGGGTAGGGAAACGAGAATACGGTAAGCTGAAGACTGGGCTACGGTCGAAGTTTGAATAAAAGTCATCGTCGTAGAAGTCATCATAAAAGACTCGCACTGTTCTGTGTGTAGGATGCGGACGAGTGCAGCGTTGCGAAGACAAAACTCAACGTTTGCTAGCGCTACTTCGAATTCATAAAAAATAAAGGCAACATAAGGTTTATAACCTACACTTCGTCAAAAAAAGCTAAAGAGATATGTGAGAAACCTATGTTGTAATTAAGGTATTACCCGTGTTGTTTCTTAAGAATATGCTGAAGGTAAACAGCCGGCTATCGAATATGAAGAGGATCCCGTGTTGTCGACCAGCAACGAATTGACTTGTAAGTGTGGAAGGTACCTTATTTATTTTAGTATTCATTTGTGGATAAATTCAAGAGTTATATTGCTAGTTCTTTTCATGCAACACCACTTTATTGTACTTCTGCAAACACTTCTTGCATTTGATTTGCTTCTTTGTGAATGTTGGCGTATGTATGTATGTATGTATATGTGTGTGTGTATATGTGTGGGTGTGGGTGTGTATATAAGCATGTGCGTGATTGTTTGCCTGCTGTTTAAGGATTTTTGATATTCCTCATGAATCGTCACGTTGATTCTTTCTGGAAAACAGTGATACTCGTGCCGAGCATGCGTTCCCAGAGAAGAACTCGTCAGTTTTCGAGAATTACAGCCGACTCCGAGGTAGAGATTTGGTTGGCTCGAACAACGGTCTTTTTCTATTGAACAGCATTACTTTTACTGTGCTATTACTACTTATTATATCACACTATAAGGAGCGTGTGGCGCAGTGGCCGGAGGAGCCCTACAACACACTCATGAAGTCGGTTTCCGCGTCCATGGCCTGCCAAGCCTTCCATCTCTCCGGGGTCGGCAGATTGTTACCAGATTTGTCTGGGATGATATCAGCATCGGTTCGACACATCGACAGGCCACCGCGAGTTAAGGCATTGTTAAGGCCAGATAAGCATTCAATCAATAAGCAGACATGAGGTTGTTGTTATTATAGAATTTATTAGCATACAATAGCTATAATAGCTATTGTATGCTAATAAATTCTATAATAACAACCTCGTGTCTGCTTATTGAAATAAAACATCGAATTATCAACCAATGCCGAGGTTAACAGAAAGTCGGTCTTGGGAAGCATTCAATCACTTCCAACGATACTTAATGAAGTCGACTGCACGACGCATCCTTCAAAGATTGATCAACGCCGATATCTTCTTCCTTTTTATTATATCATGCTATCTAGTACTTCATAGTTTATTTCACAAGCTTCAATTGAGTAATGACGGAAATTCTATAGTTTTAGAGCCAACTGTTTCTATTCACAACCGTACAAGTTTTTTTTTTCAAAAGAATCAAACAGCTCGTTTTCTAGGAAACATGTAGCGCTGACGTTTTCATCGGTAGATTTCTCACATTTACTTTTCCAAACCGCATCACTCAAGCTCAAACCAACGATACTTAATGAAGTCGACTGCACGACGCATCCTTCAAAGATTGATCAACGCCGATATCTTCTTCCTTTTTATTATATCATGCTATCTAGTACTTCATAGTTTATTTCACAAGCTTCAATTGAGTAATGACGGAAATTCTATAGTTTTAGAGCCAACTGTTTCTATTCAGTAGCGCTGACGTTTTCATCGGTAGATTTCTCACATTTGCTTTTCCAAACCGCATCACTCAAGCTCAAGCATTTACCGTGTTTGGGATTTCGCATTTCCAACGTGATTCAAGCTAGTTCATCCGCTACTGTAGTCAAACACTGTAATTTAAGAAGCTAAAGAAACTTTTAGAAAGTTGGATTTGTTATAAAACCAGATAAGTGTCAATGAAAAAATTCCCCACAATGCAAACTTTTCAGGTTGCACATGCCAACAGGGACCACCTGGTCCACCTGGACCACCTGGCGCTCACGCCTCAGACGGTCGCGATGGAGAGCCTGGCCGAAACGGTGTTCCAGGACGGAATGGTGTCGTGCTGCCATTGCTTGAACCACTACCAGATCTTTGCGTGATTTGCCCACGGGGGCGGCCTGGTCGACCTGGGGCAATGGGTTCAAAAGGACCACCAGGTCTGCGTGGTGAGCCGGGACTAGATGGAACTGTGAGTTTCACAGCTTTAACTAAGTGGTCATTCCTGTGATATCTTTCGTAGTATTGCGAGTGCTCTTTGGATATCAATTTATGGTGTTCATTCAGAATGGCAAAAAAGGAAAGCAAGGTTTAGCTGGTCCGCAAGGCCCGGCTGGACGTCCTGGAAGGCCGGGGCAAAGAGGTGCAAAAGGCGAACCTGGAACACTGACTGTTGTGTGTTGGCTGTTAATTTCTTCGTTTTATTCTTCTATAATCTTCTTTGAATACTGTTCAGATGCGACTTTCTTCATTATATTCCTTGTCCAACATTAATCATCCACCTATGAGTTCGGATTTAGAGTTGGTTCTGATGCAACCTGAGGCTTCCCAGCATTCCCATACAAATCTGGCACGAATTTCTTGACGCTGGAGTAATGCGACTTATTGTTTTCTTTTCAGCAATCGCGAAGTCGTTAGGCAGCACACATTTACTTCCGTAGAAAAACACATGCAACGCAACAGTAACTGACGTTTCGGCACTATCGCCTTCTTCAGAGCCTGGAAGGATGTGCTGATATGCAATTTACTACGCTAAACGCATCAGTGAAACGTGCAGAGGGATGAAAATCTATGTACGAATCACATGATCAACAGCTTTTCGAAAAAAAAAACAACTGTTTTTTCAGAATTTCAGTGTACATTTCCAAAGTGGATTTTCATCTTTTTGCATGTGTCATTGAAGCGTTTGGCCTAGTAAAGTGCATTTCAGTGTACCCTCAAGGCTCTGAAGAATGCGATGCCGGTGAAACGCCAGGTACTGTTGTGGTGCATACGTGATTTGAACGGAGCTAAATGTATGCTAAATAAAAACCGCGCGATTGCTGAAGAAATGACGTGGTTGTAATCCAGCACTGAGGTTAATAGAAAGTTGATCCTAGGAACCGATGCGATTTGGTTTGCTCGGTTGGGGTAGAACTTGCGAAAGTGTGTCAATTGCACAATCTCTCCAACTATGATGTAGGCGCCCTTGATCTCTTTTATATGCCACAGAATATTTTAAATTCTACGATAAAGAAATCAGTTATCGAAGATTTCTCTCTTCGATAATTTTAGCTCGTAGGTCCAGCTGGGCCCGATGGACCACCAGGTGATCGTGGAGTGGCTGGTCCAAGAGGTAGCAAGGGAAAACCTGGACAGCCAGGAGCGAGAGGTCCGTCAGGAATTCCAGGAGGTTTGACTTTAGTGAAAATATGCTTTTTGATTGTTATACAATTAGGTTTCTAAAGTTTCTTAAGCCGTGATTTCGATCCGATAAAATTTTTCATCACTGGTACTGGAGAATTAGTTGCTGAAAGACTAAAAAAATCTGAGTGGTCATTTTTCGACTAAGTGGTCTTCATTAGTCGTTCCACAGTAAAAAATCACTTCCACAAAGAGTATGTAGATGGTAATAAAGAGTGAGATGAATGGCAGGTAATTCCGGTGACTAAAATTCACATGCAAACTAAAATAAAGCATAATTTAATGAAGAACAACATTTTCGTTATTAAACACTGTTCCAATTGCAGATCGCGGTCGCCCAGGGCCTTCTGGAAAAACTGGTCCGATTGGGATGCGAGGCCCTACTGGTCCAAACGGACTGGACGGTTCATGTGATCATTGTCCGCCACCGCGGCTTGCACCTGGTTATTGAAAAAACAATTTCATCGATGATCGTTGTTCTCTTTTATTGCTATAACAACAATCTCTTCAAGCTATTATTGATTTTTTCAAACATTTCTCCAGCTATTTGCTTTTACAAGCTGTTGCTGATGAACTCACAACCGTGGCCATTTTAAAATCGGTTTTTGAACTATGTTTCTATCGTTTCGCAAATGTGAGTGATCTTGCAGCATAAAGATATCACTTAAAGTTGATTGTTGTCTGCCCAAAAATCCCCTGTTCACTTAGCCACTTTACTCGTTAAGCAGAAGAAGTTTCGGATGTTAAACGCTGATAAACGAGTGATAACACGTGAGAGCGTGGAGGGATACAACAAAGTATTATCAAATAGCTGACAATTAAAGAACTGCAAGTGTGGTTTGTCTATGTTTCACCTCCTTCGGATTATCCGCATAGCGCTTAATCGGAACGGTGTTTCTGCTATCTGCTAAAAGTGTTATCTAGCACAAGGTTTTTCCATTCAGGTAAGCCACTATCTGTCCATAAACATCTGAATTATGGAGCTTTATTGGTCCTTCGCCTTTTTTAACTAGCTCTTCATAATCTATATAGGTTAACGACTTGTAATTCTAAGAAGCACTCCATCTTCCTAGATTTAGGTATGATAAAGTTTTTGCAGTGTGAACAAGCCGTGGTTGAAAAAAGAACTCGCACTTCGTGTACCCTAGCACTTTTCTCAAGAAGCATATTGAAAGCTTCTGTGAAAGCGATGAAATACTTACCTGTTATGTTATAGCAATCTGGCCTCTTGTCAACGATGTCAGGCTGCAAAAACACTGCTCTTGTGATCGACAACGGTTCAGGAGTGTGCAAAGCAGGTTTCGCTGGCGATGATGCACCAAAAGCCGTCTTCCCGTCCATCGTCGGTCATCCGCCACGTGAAGGAACCACCACCTCCATGAATGAACGAGATTCATACGTCGGCACTGAGGCACAGTCGAAAACAAGTGAGTGATAACCTTTCCAGAATAAGGATGGATAAGGGATAGGGCTCTCGGCACTGATCAATCCCTGAGGGATGCGCTATGCATTCGAATTTACTAAACATCGTTTGGAGGTGATTGAATGCATACCTGGCCTTTACAATGACTCACGGTGGCTTACCGATGTATTGAGCCAGTGCTGCTATCCTCCCAGACAACTCTAGTAGTAATTTGTCGAACTTGAAGGAATGGAAGGCTTAGTGGGCCATGGGCACATGGATCGATTCCGCGTGTGTGTTGCAGGGCCCCTCCAACCACTGTGCCACACGCGCCTCTCCAGGACCGACTTTTGGTTAACCTCAACATTGTTCAATAACCTACTATTTACTTGACGAGCAGAAAAGAGATGGTTATTACATCATCTATTTATAATTAGTTTTTGAACGGTTCGTTGTGCAAATAAGAATTTATGTTTCATGTTTTGCCTGCAGAGGTTATAAATGTGTTTGCATGAGTGGATTGCATGTCATTTTGACCATTCTAACCTCTAAAGAAGGTGAAACCGGCGAAACTTTAATTGTTGTGAACAAATGATGTAATAACAATCTCGTTATTGCCTACTAACAATGCAGTAAATTAATATTAACGCTGAAAAAGGGAGGCCATCCTTTCCTCGATTTCTTCCGGGTGGAATATGATATTTGTGCTATGACTGTTGGTCTAGTAATTCATAATATCTATCCATCTCCTATGCTGCTTCGATTCCGCTTTGGCCCAACTAAACCTTTCATATCTCTGGGGTCAGCCAATTGGTATCGGACCTGTCTGGGGAAAAATCAATCTCTGGAATCCAATTGGGAACGCTGCAGTCCTGCTATCTCAGGACTGCAGGAAAAACTGCTCGACCACCACTCCTGACATTCAAGATGAAATGAAAATCCACAAGCAGCAACCGAAGCCACAGGTAAAGTACGAGGATCTTCGTGGACAATGGATGTAAGGAAACGAATCGAATGTAAGAAGTGCTGGGATGCTCACATTAGGCATAAAGAAGGATTCAAATAAGAAAACAAAAGAAAAAAAATAACCATCTCCTATTGTACTCCGCCGTTGATGAAATAATCGTTGGTATATTAAAGTAGAAAGTGAATATTTTAAACCTACCGCAGTTGAAACTTAATACATATATTTTATTCATAAGTGAAACAGCTTCCTTCAAACGCTGACCGTTTTGCTTTATATAGGACTCCCAGTTATTTGGTAGAGACCTACCGCACAGTGTTCACACGGTTGAGGAGTGTGCCCGACTTATCGCCTAAATCAGCGTGAGAAATGCCATGAGGTCATGCATGATCACAGGCCACTCGCTGCTGTTCATTTCTGGATTTTTGTAAATAGTCTAAAACGCCTCAAACGTTCTACACTCAGATGTATTGGGCTCCTGTGCGAGGATAACGACTTTTCCTGAAAATCTTTTCCGTGCTGCTCTGTGTACACCTGATGCAGTCTTTAGTCCAATTTTAAGTCTACCGACTAGATGTTCCTTTATAAGGACACAGATTGGTATACACGTTTTGCCAATCTATTCGCTCCCTCACTCGCTCAAGAGACAGTGCTCGAAATCGTGAAATCGCCATCTCTACTGTTCAGACAAATTGTGCAATTTTGCGTTATGCACAAAAGGTTGTATAAGCGGTTCCCGACGTAGGTCACGTTTCAGTGTTCGAGGGAATTGCAATCACTGCTAGCGAATGCTCTACAGTGGTATTGCTTCTTTGACGAATCCCACAACTAAGGTAAAGACAAAGTCCATAAAAATGAATGGGAAATACAGTGGCATCGAGTGTGCAATAAAGCGTTCATGATCGCGAAAAAGTTACAACACACGCTTTTGTCTACTTAATTGAACTAAAACTTGTGTTTAATCAAATGCGTAGTTAATGTCAAAACTGTTTATCCCTACAATGACGTTCTTTATCGGAAAACTCCCTGAAAGTTCTCCTTCCTTACTCCGAACTTTAGAGCTCACTGCTGAGATAAAGGGATACATGGCTATCATGTTTGATCCATTGTTCCTCATGAGATTTGGGTTTTGGGAGCAAACAGTTTTTTTTTCTAACGACATTCTCTGGCTTGACTTTGTTGCGTTTTTCCAAAGTAGAATTTTAGATAAAGGGATACATGGCTATCATGTTTGATCCATTGTTCCTCATGAGATTTGGGTTTTGGGAGCAAACAGTTTTTTTTCTAACGACATTCTCTGGCTTGACTTTGCTGCGTTTTTCCAAAGTAGAGTTTCCCTACAAGGCGTTTTTATGGTGAAATGAATTTCAGACCGATGTCAATTGCATAATCGAGAGAAATTGAAACTAATAGTGTGATACTGCTTAAGACATAAAAAATTCTATATGTTTCATGTCACATCTGTTTCTTAATGTCCTGCTATAAAAGATAAAGAAAAGGATAAAGCTCCCGGCGTTGATCAATCCATGACGGATGCGCCGTGCATTCGATTTCACTAATTATCGTTGGAGGTAACTGAATGCATATCTGGCCTTTACAATAACTCGCGGTGGCCCACCGATGTATCGAACGAGTGCTGCTATCCTCCCAGACAAGTCTTGAACCAATTTTCCGACCACGGAGGGATGGAAGGCTTGGTGGCCCAGGATCGATTCCACTTGTGTGTCGCAGTGGCGCCTCCAACCACTGCGCCACACGCGCTCTTGTCATGCTATAGATAACTTAATCTCTCCAATGTTCTATGTTGTGTAAGAAAAAGCGGGGTGAACAAACATCCTCGCTCACGTCGTTTATATATACCAAGCTTTAATCGGAAAGCAAATGCTGACAATCTTGGCAATGCATGTCGATAGGTCAGTCCGAAGAGTTTCAACGACGCTCAAGGACTCCTAGTGCAGCTCCACAGCTGGCGATGCAAATATTATGAAAATAATTTTTACTTATTATTTACTGTCCTTTCCGGGGAGTAACGCGTTGACCACCACACCATGCGGGTCTTTCGTTTCGCCTGTCTCTCAGCTAGTTCTATCGATCTTTTGCCATCTGTAATCACCCGTCAGCGGGATTGATCTGGGGAGCCCAAATCGGCAATGAACCCAGTTAAGCTGAGGATGCAGCTATAATCACAATTTCGGCTTATTAGACAGCTACCTGCGGTGGCGAGTTTTGCAAATATCTCAGAATCATTAAAATTCTGAACATAAGTTTGAGAGATACATTTGAAAGGGCAGCCAACTAGAAGAGAAACGAGAAGAACTGGCATGTTTGGGATTTTGCTGTATAGAGTTGTACCACTAAAATAGGTTATCTTTTTGTAAATTAACAGCTAGCTTTGATCATCTAACACACTCTATGCTATTTGTACAATCAATCTTTCAATTTCCTTGTTATTTGTAGAAGGACTGTGTTTAGCTCAGTGGTTAGAGGCACCCTCCAATACACATGGGACCGTTCTCCGTGCCCCAGACTCACTAAGGCCTCCATTCCTCCGGAATCGGTAAAATATTACAAGAATTCGCAATGCTAAGTTTTTATTTGCTACCTACTACAATTTTTCTCAAAAGGGTATGAAGCGAAATACAGCCACAATAACGCTAAGATACTTGCAAAGCTAGGACAGCAGATGTCTGCAGTGAGGAACGAACGCTCTATTACCCTTGCCTGTGGCTGACGCGTTCACCACCGCACCATGCGGGTCCTTCGTTTCGCCTGTCTCTCGTCTGTCTCTAATTCTGTTCATCATTGCCATCAGCAATCACCCGTCATTACAAGAATTGTCGGAAAAGATAGCAGTACTGATTCCATATATCGGTAGGCCACCGCGAGTTATTGTAATGACTAGATATATAGCATTCAATCACCCTCTTATGGTGTTTAATGAAGTCTAATGGATGGAGCATCCTCAGGAATTGATAAACACCTAGAGCTTTATCCTTTGTTATATAACCACAAAAGCCGTCATATTCTTCAGGATATTTTGTTTGATGTGTGAGGTGAAAAATGAAGGTTTTGGTGTCAAATGTCTCTCAACACGAGTTGAGCAATAATGTGTCATAACCCATGAAAGAGTGGAAACGTCGTCGAGGAACTAATGCTGCACTTCAATCCTTCTTAAAAATTTTTCCTATTTCCTCATTTCTAACAGAATTACATTTAGGAAAAGCTTGGTTATATTGCTGCTGACTTTGAACAAGAAATGGAAAAGTGGCAGAAATCAAAAATAACTGATAAAATATACGAGCTCCACGATGGAGAGGAAATTACCATTGGAAGCGAGAGATTTCGTGCTCCAGAAACGCTCTTCAAGGTGGGAAATCATTCCACTATTTACTGTCCTGAAATAATTTATGGAACTGAATGTGATAGAAAATTTACAGCCTAGTCTACTTGGAGTGTCGTCCTCAGGATTGCACGAGGAATGCTACAACTCCATCATGAGCTGTGATATTGATATCCGTAAGGATCTCTTCGCGAATATTATTCTTTCTGGTGGCACAACAATGTTCCCAGGAATTACGGAGCGTTTGAAGAAGGAAGTGATTTCACTTGCTCCCAGGTCTGCCGCAATCTTCCATTGTAATTGATAATATTTCGAAGATATTGATTTTCCTACTAGTAACCAATTTTATCGAAATGACAATTATAAAGCCTGCAAGTGCAAGTTGTATTATGAAGAGTAGTCAAATTCCAGCGTGGTAAAAGTGAAGATTAATGCACCTCCAGAGCGCAAATACTCTGTCTGGATTGGCGGTTCGCTACTGGCTTCATTGCCGTCGTTTCAGAAGATGTGGATCACCAAGGCCGAGTATGATGAGTGCGGCGCCTCAGTAGTGCATCGCAAGTGTCTCTGAATCATCTGCGATTTTGCTTGTCCATACCACATAACTGTCGTGTTCAATAAACCCCATAGAATTAAACAGCTTTATTCGCATGTTCTCTTTTCTGCACTTCTGAATTAAAGCACCATGCTTGGGTTCATTTTAGGCTACTTCACTGTCATTTTTCTAATGGATTTCCGCAGTGCGGCTAGTCCATTAGAAAAATTTTTTCGCTTCTTTAAATGCCATAACCTGCCATTATAGCAAGACTAAAGTTAGATAGCCAAATAGCCAATTAATAATCAATTATGCCGACTTTCACTTAACCTCACTGTGAAAAATCAACATATTTGCTTAGACTGTTCAGCCTACACGAGATTATTATAAAACTTTCATTCGATTAACGCTTCAATTTCTGCGCCTTCATCAAAGCTGATGATCGGAGTCGATGGTGCACAGTCTCTGAGGAAGGCGATGACGTCGAAACTTTACCCGAATAAAAGTTTTATAACAATCTTGTGTAAAACCTTAACAATCTGAACAAATGTGCTAAAGTGAAATTCAAATTTTTTAGAATAGTCCGAAACTCTATTGTCTACAAATTCCTCCGTGATTTTCATCAAATAGAACTTATCAAGGCGATGGATCCGTGACTCTGCTAAAACTTTCTTTTTTTTTTTCTTCCTTAATGTTCCTTATATTCCTTAATGTCACATTCGACTACCTCCATACGTATATTTCAAATCGCTGTGTGCATTATAAACAGTTATTCTTAAAAGGTCTTAGTATTAGAGACAACCAACTAAAAGTTCTCTCATTTCACTCTCACACAATGCAAGCAACTAATTTCACCAATATGACAACCATAAGCGAAAGTGGGATGCGAATTACATTATGTCATATGTCCAACATTTACAGTGTTTAGACTTAGAAGTGAATCGTTTGTAAAACCTTAACAATCTGAACAAATGTGCTAAAGTGAAATTCAAATTTTTTAGAATAGTCCGAAACTCTATTGTCTATAAATTCCTCCGTGATTTTCATCAAATAGAACTTATCAAGACGATGGATCCGTGACTCTGCTAAAACTTAGAGATATTTCTTAATGTCACATTCGACTACCTCCATACGTATATTTCAAATCGCTGTGTGCATTATAAACAGTTATTCTTAAAAGGTCTTAGTATTAGAGACAACCAACTAAAAGTTCTCTCATTTCACTCTCACACAATGCAAGCAACTAATTTCACCAATATGACAACCATAAGCGAAAGTGGGATGCGAATTACATTATGTCATATGTCCAACATTTACAGTGTTTAGACTTAGAAGTGAATCGTTCAGTTGGCTAGGCAATCGAATAACTCTAACAAGGAAAAACAAGGAAAAAATCTAACAAGGAAAGACTCTAGCCTCAAGTAAAGAAGCCCTACGTGGCTGAGGAATGTGCATTGCTCAAGTTGAGAAACTATACCTGAAGAATGAGGCTAGGTCGTACCTGATGATACGACACTTTTACTTGTAGTTAATTCTTGGACCTTCGGAATTTCACCAGAACGTTTCAGGAGCTTTAAAACTTTCTTTTTTTTTTTCTTCCTTAATGTTCCTTATATTCCTTAATGTCACATTCGACTACCTCCATACGTATATTTCAAATCGCTGTGTGCATTATAAACAGTTATTCTTAAAAGGTCTTAGTATTAGAGACAACCAACTAAAAGTTCTCTCATTTCACTCTCACACAATGCAAGCAACTAATTTCACCAATATGACAACCATAAGCGAAAGTGGGATGCGAATTACACATTATGCCATATGTCCAACATTTACAATGTTTAGACTTAGAAGTGAATCGTACAGTTGGCTAGGCAATCGAATAACTCTAACAAGGAAAAACAAGGAAAAAATCTAACAAGGAAAGACTCTAGCCTCAAGTAAAGAAGCCCTACGTGGCTGAGGAATGTGCATTGCTCAAGTTGAGAAACTATACCTGAAGAATGAGGCTAGGTCGTACCTGATGATACGACACTTTTACTTGTAGTTAATTCTTGGACCTTCGGAATTTCACCAGAACGTTTCAGGAGCTTTACGTCATAGGGTTTATATTCCTCTGCGAGAATGGCGATTTTTTTTCCTCAAAATCTCCCTAGTTAAGCTTTTGTGTCTCATGTGTCGCTAGTTACGTCATAGGGTTTATATTCCTCTGCGAGAATGGCGATTTTTTTTTCCTCAAAATCTCCCTAGTTAAGCCTTTGTGTCTCATGTGTCGCTAGTGGAGTGGAGTGCTCTGTTTGTCTCTAGGTATCGCATCTAGGTGCACAATGGTCCGCCTATTTCGCCACCTTATGCAGTACCATTTGCAGAAGGGTGCGTCTGCCAAATAAGAGCGCGTTCATAAAAAAGGTGAAACATGAGTATATCCCGGAGTCTCAACAACTGTATTGCAATTTATAGCGTTGACGGGAATATCTCGAACTAATAAGGTTTGGAAATAAGAAATAACAAGTGAGAAAAGCTTTTATTCAAGTGTTTCTCTCTCAAAAGGCACGTGTGGAGTAGTGGTTGGAGGCGCCACTGCACTCATAGAATCGATTTCCGCGCCCACTGCCCACCAAGCCTTCCATCCCTTCGAGGTTGGCAAAATGGTACCAAACTTGCTTGGGAGAATAGCAGAACTGGTTCTATACACCGGTAAGCCACGGCGACTCATGTAAAATCCAGATGTGCATTCAATAATTTCCAACAATGCTTAATGAAGTCGAATGCATAGCGCATCCCTAAGGGAATGATCAATGCGGAGAGCTTTATCCTTCATCCTTTCTCTCTCACATGCTTGTAGCCAAGCACACCATCTTTACAGTGTTTAGCATCACTGTTTCGCGGGGTCGATAACATCAGAATTAGCGCTTTTGCAATATGAATTCGTCGTTTTCTCTCTTAGCAATCGCGAGTTTGTTAAACAGCATACGTTTCCTTCCATATAATAACACACATACAACACAATCGTAGCTGACGTTTCGGCAGAATCGCCTTCTTCAGAGCCTGGAAGGTACACTAATACGCAGCTTACTAGCTCAAACACTTCAACAGCACAAACAGAAAGATGAAAATCTGAGCGATAATTACAAGATCTACGGCTTCTCGAAAAAATCCACCGCTTTTTTTCACCTGTCCTCTACCGAGAAAGAACAGCCGCTCAGAGTCGAATATGGCTGACGACTGCAGCGCCCCACGTCAACGATCGATGCGAAGGTAAAGGGCGAGATCACGTGTGATCTCGGGACGTTCCTCCCCGTTATTCATTGTGGGATTTTTGGCATTTATCCAAAAAGCCTCGAGGAGTTTGCGCGTCGGTGTTTTAGTTTTACGTTTATGAAGTCGAATGCACAGGGCATTCGGCTTGTTTTCGGACGGTGTTCTCAAGACCCTTAATCACTACCGCGATAGAAGGTTTATCTCTAACCTCACAGCTGCACAAAAATGTGGCTTGCGAGAAATTAGAGAATTGAAAAATCGAAAATGATAAGATTGTCCGTTAGTGACAAGGGGGAAGAGTTCGTAGTTATTCCTTGCCGGTTGGATGTTAAGATAACGGAGGAACACCTTAGTGATGCTACCCTTTATCGCCCATCCTCTGGAAAGGAATACAAACATCAATACCGAAAGCTAAACAAGCAATGAGTCAGTGTGGAAAAGGCTGCAGGTTTAAAATCTTCGGTTAGTTCACACCTTAAGATTAATAAACCAACATGTCTCGTCTTGTACCTACTTATTAAAACACATTAGTTGGTATCTTCTGATGATACTGCCTCAACCAATCCATCATTATTCAAGGTTAGACCCATCATCAGCTGTGTAGACGGGCCAACGGATAGAATAACCTGCTTCTTAAGCTTAATATTAACCCAGTTGCTTCACCACATTCCAGCCCACCTCACGAGCACCCAAATGTTTCTAGAACGTCTGCGTGACGCGTCTCCTAATAACGCGTGTGTGATGGAGTCGTTCGACGTTACCGCGCTGTACACCAACGTATCGAATGACTCCGCAATGCAAGCCATCTTCGAACTTCTCGCTGAACATGAAGGAAAAATAAAAATGCATGGTTTGTCCATCCAGCAGCTTATGGCTCTCTTAAAGGAGCGCCGAAAGTGCTCGATTTTCAGATGGTCTGAGAAATACTACGCCCAAATAAAGAGGCAGGCAATGGGACAGCGACTGGCACCATGCCTTGCCATTGCATTTATGTCTAGAATAGAAGCCCCGGTTATCGACCTCCGGCCACTACTCTACTGCAGATGTATAGACGATTGTTTTGTCGTTTTCTCTACCCAGGAGGAGATGGACAAATGCTTTGAATTATTGAACGAGTAGTCAGAGTACATCAAGTTCACCCGGGAGAAACTGAAGGACGACTGCGTTCCGTTTTTAAACGTTCAAATTAGCTTCCTAAGTGGCGCCCGGAGCGAGAGCAGTCGTCGGAGACCATCAGCAATACACACGGGATCGATCTCCTCTTCCCAGGGCCTCCAACACTTCCACCCCTCCGGGCTCAGCGAATTGAAACTAGACATGCTCGAGGGGATAGCAGCGCTGGCTTAATGCATCGACAAGCCACCCTGAGTCACTGTAAACGCCAGATATGCGGCCAGTTATCCTTTGCCATGCTTAATGAAGTCGAATGCATGGCGCATCTCCCAGGGATTGATCAACGCCGAGCGCTCTTTTGCACCTCGGCCCTTTTGCAAATGCACTCAAACAGAGGTGACGTCGTCCGCTGAATCAGCATGATGACACAATGTGTAACATATGAAGCCTAAAATATTATGCCGATTTGAATTGCGAAGGCCATAACAGACTCCTTCTATCAACCAGCATGAGGACAGGACCGCGATCTCAATGAGGAGCGCGAACGAAGAATCGGAGTCACCATTTTGAAGAAGAACGACTCAGTTTGATCAGCCATTTGATCTGCCTGCTTTTCATCTACTTATAACTTTTGATCTACCCTCAATTTTAACCTGTTTTTTGAATTTTCGACCTACATATAATTTTGATCTAAACGCACTGTTGGCCTGCTTGCGATTTTTCATCTACCCGCTTCTAACCTATTTATGGTTTTTGATCTATTCGTAATTTTTGACCAATTTACTTGATTTCCGCTTCACTCATAATTTTGATCTAAGCGCTCTGCTAACCTGCTTATGTTTTTCGATGTACCCGCTTCTGGTCTACTCATTATTTTTGATCTATCCATAATTTTTGACTTGTTTGTTTGATTTCCGATTCGCTCAAAATTTTGATCTAAACGTGCTTTTCACCAACCTATAATTTTCGATCTGCCCACTTTGATGCACTTATAATTTTCGATCGACCTTTAATTTTTAGCCTATTTGCTCAATTTTTTACCCTCCTATAATTTTCTTCTAAACGTAGTGTTGACCTGCTTATAATTTTTGATCTGCCCACTTTTGATCTACTTATTATTTCTGATCAGCTCATAATCCTTGAAATCTATTTATTGCTATTATTTGTTGTTATTTATTGGCACCGACCATTGCCGTTCCCTTCACGTCTAAGGTCTAAGGGAAGCGCTCAGGCCATTACTCCTCTATTACAGGTACATGAATGATTGTTTTATCACCTGAGCCACACAAGAGCGATAGACAAATACTTTGAGCTGTTGAACGAACAGTCAGAGTACATAAAGTTCACCCATGAGAAACCGAAAGAATACTGGCTTCCGTTTCTAAACGTTCAAATTAACCTATCCGAAGACGGCTGCATCACGAAATAGCATCGATAGCGAAGTAATAAGAATATAATGGTTCATTACCTCTCTTCTCATCACTCGCACACCAAAAAGGCGCTTATAAGAAATATGTTTCGAGCTCCCACCAACGTCGCAGGTAGAGAGCAGAAGTATGAATCCTCGACACTGGGGGCCAAATAGCCATTCCAAATGGCTACAAAACTGTAGCAAAGACATAGAGAAAAAAGCACACCTAAGAACGATATTTCGAAATGATGTTTTGACCCATGGATGTGCCGCACTCGCGACCCCACGTGAACAACGAGTGGGCCTGTCCCACTCGTAACATTACGGTGAGTAGCCCTTCTGTTCAGTGTGTCGTAGAACTACATTTGACTGTAGCATCTTAGCCCACCATCTATTTAAAAGATTGATCTGCATTTATACTTTAGCCTTTTCTTTCCAGCGAACAATTAAAGTATTCTTATATAAAATACGTCCAGGTCCTGAGAAAGGCGAAATAGCCGAAACGTCAGCCATCGACCAGCACCGCCAGCAACAACGACAGCGACAACTAACACCTATACCAACCTCGCATCAGCTATAGAAGATCAGTTTATAAGATTATATAAAAAAATATATCAACTAGTCCTACTCTTTCATTTTTTCATTCAACGCAAAATTTATGACGACGCAACATATAGTATTTTTCAATGATAATCCGACATAAATAGGACAAAAAAATTTTCGTCTATCGTCTCGGCGACTTCATCTTCATCAGAGCCGACTGAAACGAGTCGATTGTTTTCATTCGTTTATTCTTCCGGTGTGGATCTTCTTGAACGCGCCGAGAAGAATCCAGTGGAGCAACTTCCGAATGAAGTAGCCTCTCTTTTCAGAGCTCCCTTATACAGAACGGTTATTGATGCTGATTGCTCGTTGATAATCGTCTTTTCTTTGGAGAATCCTTGTTGCACAAACCGGTATGATTACCGGCTAGTAGAGAGCCTAATAATAATTCGAAATTGGCTCCCGTTTAACCCCTGCGTGAACAACTGATGTGTGCACTTCTCCTCGTTTTTATTTTGACAACGTCCTGGTGGCTTATCATTGAAAAAATACGGGTGATTAATCATGCTGAAATTAAAGGAGAGCCGATATGTGAAATATTTTGGCGAGGCACTGAGCGTGTGTAGGACAACGCTCGACGATGCCCTGCAATACACATGTGGTCCTTAATTCCACCCCACGGCACTGAAATGATCAACGCCGAACGCTTATTCCTTGATCTTTTAGCGAGAACCTTTAGTAAAATGCGGTGTAACAGAAACGAAATACGAACGGTGTTCATTCCAATTAACTCCTATTGGAAACATTGTTACATTGTAGAGATAATTTTTATTAATCTTCACACTCAAATCATAACTGTTCTAATGAGTACAATAGCGCCGAGACCCTTCGGGCTGGATACTTTTGATAAAAAACCATCTTCTGAGCGCATAAGTAAAATTAACTGATAAGCGTTTCAACGACAAGGTCTACTTTGAGATAGGTAGAATTTTTTACAAGAAGGAAAGTTTTCGTCAAAAATTCGTCCATAATGAGCACCTTTTTCTCTCTTCATTGACAGCTTGTATTGACGTCATCGCCTGTCATGACCTGAAAAAAATACGCACCATTATTTGACGCGGGTTACGAAAATTAGGCATAGAGCGAAAGTGCTATATAAATGAAGGATCGATCATCTGTAGCAAATTTAGTTTACGAATAGAAGGAACTGTGATTCCTCGTAGCTCAGTGCGTATTGGTAATCTTTGTGATTAATTTATCCATTTCAGCTTTTAGAATTTAAGCCATTAGTTTTCTTAATGTAACACTACTGAAGCAACTTCATGTTAGCGTAGCAATGAAACAAGGTACATTGATCATTTATATTAAAGTTAAAGGAAAGTCGGCTTAAAATAAAATTGATATGCTGCTTCCTAGCTAGTAATGACTCCGGCATCTGCAGGATTGATTGTCCGGAAAAGCAAATTATCACCGGACAGTCATAACTATCAGCAAAAACAATCCTGTATATGAAAGCATCCTGGGATGAGTATGCCTAATTCGAAAGATGCTCTGCTAAAGACGATCTAGCTCGATACGATGACGAAGACACCACATCGAAAAGACGAACGACTGTGAACATCAACTCGAGTCATCGACTTTGAGGAAGGCGAAGACGTCGAAACGTTAGTTGAATAAATATCGATAACAAACTCGTGTTGGCTTGTCAATGAAACAAGGTAGTACTAAAACACTTCTTTTCAGTGTTTATTTGCTGTTGCTCTTATTGACGTTACCACGGTCGTCGAACTGAATGACACATACTTGAACGCCAGTTACCCTGCTGACGCTGTAAATGGGTCTTCCACTTGTTCATTTTATGATGTATGGATATCGCAATAACCACTTTTTAGTCGACCTTTCATAATTTGAGTACTCATTGGTTTTCCTTCGCATGGGCCAATGGATTGATGTCCACCATTTTTCTTTTTTTGTTTTTTTGGCCGACCTTTCACATCTACGCTACGGAACCTAGTACATCTCGCATTCGATTTGTCCACTCACATTCAGCATCCTCAAAGCTCTTACAAAAGTCTACGTGTGGGCTCGCTTGCTGCATGAGGATTTTCGTTCCATCATGAATGTCGTTAAATGCTGGTCGAGCTGATTTCTCTCAGGGTCTGAGATAGCCGGGCTAGTGCTTTTCCCGCATAGATTGCGGAGAATGTATTTTTCCTCGACAAATGTGGTATGAATTTCCTGAGCCGGAGAATGTCAAGTTTTCTGGGGCTGAGGTGAGATCGAACCAGCACCGTGTTCCTGATGATCGGAATTCTTAGCACTGTGCTACCGGCTTCTTATAGTAAACACTGAGTTGTCTCATACATAAATAACTAGTATTCATGAACATTCGGCCAAATTTGACACAATTTCCAATCGTCTGGCTATTGCTGCGATATGATATTGCGAGATTTCTTCTCTAAACTCACCACGTTTCAGTGCCCCTTAACAGCATCCTCGGTCTTCTCAGCAGGTTACCACATCGAATTGAGGATTTTCGTTCCATCATGAATTCATGGATTCAAAGATTAACGAAATTGCCAGGCCATTGGTCTGATAATGCAAATTTTCAAGTCTTGGTTAAAATTCGAGCTTATTGTTTAGTGCCAATCAAATTTTGAAAGTGCACATAGAAAAACCGATTTCTCTTTTAGTTTGCCACAACTGACAATATGCGGTTTCAAAACGCATTTCAGGGCAAGTGTCACTAAGCAATGAGACGAATGAACGACTAAGCCGGCAACAACATCTGGCTTTGTTCAATCGACTGACAAACGTTAAGCAAACCACCTAAGCGCTGTTTTTTTTAACTTCCTTTTCATTTTTCATGAAAACTTTTACTGAAAAGTGCACGATGTAAAATATCTAGCCACCATCAACACCGGAAAAATTCCTTTTGTTTTGTCACAAGAAATCGTCTAATTGAAGACGGCTAATCTTTATCACATGTGCTTTCTTCGAGATTGAATACTTCGAACGAACACTAGAAAGGTCTCATTTCATGTCTGTCATGTACTAAGTTTGCTCGATTTGCTCTAAGGTTTCCAGGAAGCGAAAATCGACAGTTTTCTTACGAGCCTCTTTAATTTCATTTTTTCTTAAGAAATGGAACCTTCAAGTAGGCTGGATTGTGCTGCATTGGTGTGAGAGTAGAGACTCTCCCACGTGTAGTTCTGGGCTCTCCTGAAATAGAAAATGCATTTGATAATAATAACTGGACATTTAAAACACTGGTCCTCACGGAAACCTCCGGCATGGTTTCAATTCAACCAGCGTGGTGCTGATTTCGTAAGACTCTTTCCTAAAAATCTTAACTAATCGTCATAACAAGTCGCAGGCACATGTGCATTGAAGTGTTCTTAACATCGATTTACGGCAGCGTGATTTTCGAATGGAAATGTTTGATTTGTCCACACTATGTATGGCTGGAGCAAAGGAAGGCGCAGTTGCTCTACATTGAATTTCAGTGGCCAGAAATACATAGCAACCACAAATTCATGGTAAATCGATGAATGGCTTTCCAGTTGCCATTATACCAAAAATCACCAATGATCACTACTCACTCCATGCCATTCTTCTCTCTACTTCAACTTCAACTAACGACTTCGGCTGATCAACCCCTCAGGGACGCACCAAGAATTCGATTCCGTTAGGTATTCGAGTGAGGTATTTGAATGCATGCGCCTAAATAATGAGTCGGAAACTACCAACTCACCCAATTAACTGGCAAATTCCAGCACCGTCTTCTTATTAACCTCATTGGAATGAGATTTATGTATTAAGTTTTACCTGCTATGCAGGTCAATTTGACCTTCCCATACTCTGGAGAAGACGAAATTCGCCGAAAATATAGCGACTGTAAGTGAAAGAGTGCACTAAAATCCTCGTTTCTGCTCACCAATAAAACAGAATAACAGCTACTCACTGTTTCTTATCGCAGACAACTTTATACCTATTTAGTAGGATAGTCAGCTTAATTATCCCTGAAAAATGGTCGAACCAACGACAAAGTATATCGCACGGCTTTTCTTACCATTGCGCTACACCAACTCCTTTTCTGATCCCATCACTTTTTATGCTGATAGATAACCGTAATTGAATAAAAAAATCATTACAAATACC
This sequence comes from Angiostrongylus cantonensis, assembly GCA_009735665.1. Taxonomy (NCBI): domain Eukaryota; kingdom Metazoa; phylum Nematoda; class Chromadorea; order Rhabditida; family Metastrongylidae; genus Angiostrongylus; species Angiostrongylus cantonensis. Next base: position 372,497 of record MQTX01000172.1, on the reverse strand, counting down.
TACAAAGTTTCATAACTAGATAAAAGATGCGACTGAAAAAGAGATTATTAAAATCATTTATTTAATTACCTACGCTAGCTTCCAGTATCCACACGTACCCTCGTCCATAAACGTGGTGAAGTGCCTGTGTGGATGTAGCTGCGACATAAGGGCAAACTGTTCTCAGACCTCCACCACTGGCAATCGCCATCTGTTGTTGATTGGAAAGGCAGCTTTTGCTCTTTGTGACTACAATTCTTCCAAGACGACTACTATCCAGTGACAGCAGCGATACTTGCGATTAGTCGCCCATCATTTTTAAGACAATTTCAACTTATTATTTACTGCCTATTCTTTTTAACGGCAGGGTATATTGCGAAATGTAACGTTAATAATGCTGAGATATTTGCAAAACTCCAGACCGCAGGTGTCTGCGGTGGGGAACGAACGCTCTATTGTCCTTTCCGGGGAGTAACGCGTTCACCACCACACCATGCGGGTCCTTCGTTTTGCCTGTCTCTCAGCCACGTCTCATTTTAGGACAATATAATATTCAAAATTCACATAGTTATTTAGAAAGTACGTGGATCACCATGCGGGTCCTTCGTTTTGCCTGTCTCTCAGCCACGTCTCATTTTAGGACAATATAATATTCAAAATCCACATAGTTATTTAGAAAGTACGTGGATGAACATAACCAATTTAATGGCTTTTCGACGAAAACTGTAAACGTGGTTACTTAAATGGCCGTTTTCGCACAAAAATAACCACTTTTCCAATTCTTTAATTGTTTAACGCCTCTTTGGAGTTCCGTAAGGGTCAAACTGCAAGGTTCTAAGACACAACTATCTCAGGCCTTCAAAAACAAAAAATTTGCCTAACCAGTAAGATATCAGCCTGAGCGAAACTATACATTATACTTCGAAACCGACTTTCCTTGAACCTCGGTGTGCTTAATCAATATGTATTCTTTCTTTCGCAAGGAATTACTACACGAGAAAGAAATCTACAAAGAAAGAAAAAAATACTATACATTATATTTTAAACGATTGTAAACGACGCAAAGACAAGTCAGGTAAACTAGTTGTGTGTCTTTCCAGTGTGATATGCTCGAAGAGCGCAATGATTCAGAGCGATGAGCCGGCATATTTGTGAGGCATCCTATCGAAGGCGGAGCCAAGCTTCGCATAGCCTCATGCAGTACTCAATTGCCACTACTCGTATTCCATTCGAACTTAGACATGTTTTCTCATTGTTACTTATTCCTATCGGTGTAGAAAACTTTAGAGTGCATTTTGTTACTCTGGTCATCTTCTCATTTGTCATTTCCTCTTAAACAACTTCAAAATTGCTCAAGACGCATTTTTCATATCATAAACACCAGTCGTTCATACTAGTGCTGCTTCAAATCCGACCGTTTACAATGAACTTTTTCCTGCTTAGAAGTTTTTTGTACAAAGTGTAAATACCTAGTCACTTACCTCTGCACCTACATCACCCATGAGCCCTGCAATCCTCAAATGACTCAAGTGGGCACAGTGAAATTCACACTATAACCACGTTGCGCACTAGCGCTCCCCAGTGCATCATTCGCTTTAGGGATAAAAACAGGATCGTATTTTTCATAAAGTTTTTTAAGTTTTTTAAATTATTTTAGCTAGAAGAAGGCTATGCATAAAAGTTTTACATCCTCCGTTATGGTTCCTTACGCGCGGTTCGGGAATAGAGATGTATGGATAGAATATTACTCAGCCACTGTAGATGAAATTGGACGAGGTGATTATAGCTCAAATCCTATCCACAATAGGAAACTTAACTATGCTAGAAAAACGTTAGTAGTGAATTTTAGAGAGAATTAGAAAAAACAGACAATGCTCAATGCTCTTCGATAGCTTGGCATAATTGTAAAGTATTCTCCAGAAAACAAATCCTCAAGACAATTTATGACTGTTCATTTCGATCTGGAATGCTTTCTACAATCCGTTGAAGAGCTGGGTTTCATGCAAAGAAATCGCATTTTTATCGTCCTTGTATTCAAACAACATCTGATGAGGTTCAGCAATGATTGGACAGATCTTTCGCTTACTGATTAGCACAGCTGAAAATGATTAAATGGAAAAAGCGAATAGAAAGCTGGCGATGAGAAATCGTTATCGTACACCACAGGGACAGAAAACAACCGATAATAACATTCTGTTTTATATGTTACTGCAAAACATTTTGAAGGTATTGAGTTCTCAACTTACGGATCCTTATTGAGCCTAGAATTTCGAGCTGACTGATAACAAAACTACGTGGTGCGTCCTCAGGTGACGGAATGGGGATTAAACATGGATAAAAACCCACTAAGTAGTATGCCGTCCACGAGTTGCAGTTCAATTCAGGGACTATTCTTTCTCTTACTGATATGTGAGTTTGTAAGCACATCACTGTATTGGTTCATATATGTTAAGGTGTTCTTGCATATATAGGGAGTACATCTAACGCGTATCGATTCGGCCAAAAGTCTGGAATTGAGTGGCTTAGAAGTAAATCAGAAATGAGTACATAGGAATTCAAAAACACAAATTAATCCCACTTCTATTTAGCGAGAATTCAACTTGGCGCCCTACCTACTGCTGTACAAACAATAGAAAGGAAGGCAGTTATTTGACGCATTTTCATATCCCACATGAGCAGTTGGAAGGGCAACCGTGTCATAAGCAGGCTTAAATGGTGCTCATTCAAGTAACTCGATGGTTGAAGAGATTATTCCCATTTTTCACGTGTTTCATGATAAAACGATTTGGCAGAAAACGGTAAGAATATATATATGCTTAAACATTTAGGCTCAGTTTATATTCTTTAATTGACAGATAAACGCGAGGTCAATAAAATACTTCATCTGACAAATGTAACATTACCCTCCTTGTCTTAAGAGTTGGGTTGGTCCGAACCGATTGCCCACATGCTCTCTCTTCCATATAGGGTATGTAAACGAGTCCAGTCGAGCACAATCCGAATGAAATGACCTCACTCGTCATGCTCTTTTATACCGGATGGTTGTGGATAGTGACTGTCCGATGAAAATGTTTTTTCTCCGGATATTCCATCCTCCAGCAATCGGCATTGCATTGGCTAACATAGAAATAAGTAACGTTTTGGAAAAGAGGAAACGTCTGGGCTCAGTTTCACCATATAGCCGGCCCACCTTAGCCACATACATCCTTTGATTGACAGCAACTGGTCTGCACAGAATATGCTTTTGACTTGTCAGTCAATTAGTCCGCGTAAGTCTGCAGAAGGACGAAAAGGCCGCAATTTCTGCATCATACCAAAAGATTTGTCATAGATGAAACCTATTAACATTATGAATCTCACACCACATCCTCGCTTACACGGGACCACTGTATAACCAGTTATCTCGAGAGAGACTACCACCAACTGCGATGAGAAAGTGCCCATTCACCAGAACGCACAACATATGAAAAATTGCCTAATGCTATAATAAGAAAAAATAACCAATGAAGTTGATGAATAGTAGTGGTCCAAAAAATGTTAATGAGCCATGAGCCATGAGGGCTTCTTGGTCACCAGGCATCGAAGCAGAAATAACGCTAGCAGTTGGTGAGGAAAAAAAAATCACTACCGATTTCCGGATTTGTTGCATTGGCTAACATAGAAATAAGTAACGTTTTGGAAAAGAGGAAACGTCTGGGCTCAGTTTCACCATATAGCCGGCCCACCTTAGCCACATACATCCTTTGATTGACAGCAACTGGTCTGCACAGAATATGCTTTTGACTTGTCAGTCAATTAGTCCGCGTAAGTCTGCAGAAGGACGAAAAGGCCGCAATTTCTGCATCATACCAAAAGATTTGTCATAGATGAAACCTATTAACATTATGAATCTCACACCACATCCTCGCTTACACGGGACCACTGTATAACCAGTTATCTCGAGAGAGACTACCACCAACTGCGATGAGAAAGTGCCCATTCACCAGAACGCACAACATATGAAAAATTGCCTAATGCTATAATAAGAAAAAATAACCAATGAAGTTGATGAATAGTAGTGGTCCAAAAAATGTTAATGAGCCATGAGCCATGAGGGCTTCTTGGTCACCAGGCATCGAAGCAGAAATAACGCTAGCAGTTGGTGAGGAAAAAAAAATCACTACCGATTTCCGGATTTGTTATTCTCTAGGGATGAACCCGTTTTCTGCACGTTTACCGAGAAAACCAGATACAATAAATTGCATGTCAATATGAATATTCTTCGAGCCAAAGCTAGTATAACCCGCCAAAATGTTGGTCATTAATGGTTCCTGCATGAATGGACGCATGCACTCAGATGGGATTTTTTAAAGTTTCCTTTACAACCACAAAATTATCATGTTCATTTTTCTTCATTTTCATTCCTTTTTCATTATTTGTTTGCCTTATCTTACAACAACCGAATGAGTATCATTTAATTCTAAATGCTTGAATTTTCATGCTGGAATATTTAGATCTTCAGCATTCCCGTTAAACTTCGAGTGACCTGAAAGAACACCGATAGAGTTTTAATTCGTCTCCGTCGGTCATCTGGAATACCAATAGGCTACGGTCATTATAGGAAAGTAAAAATCATCATATTTTTCTTTTTATGATGCTGTTTTTGTTTGAATGCTTTTGGTGACTGGGTAGCTGCGTGTAACTCATTGAGTTTCATTGTGACAGATGCTAACGTTCAGCCGTGTTTCTGGGCTTTCAGATGAAAGTGTTGAGATCCCTCGCACAAGTAATCCTCTAGGAAGAGCAGTCTATTGTTTTACATCATAGTTTCACAGTCACAAACATCCTCTTACTGCGATAAATGTGTGCATTAGTGATATTCATTAACTACTAGTCGATATAGCAACAAGCAGAGGTGAAATGCTAGAAAGGAAGTTGTTTCGAGAGCTGAAACGTCGATTTGCGGTTTTCCATCATATCAGCTTCATTGGCGATCCCCAAAGTGTCCAAGCGATCTTCATTGTTCGAAGCGCGCACTACTTACCAGATAATCGATCTGCAATCATGACCGATGTTGTTCTGATGACTGCTCTTTTTCGCTTAATGCCTTGCCACAAAATTTATACAAGGCAGAGAATAAAAAAAGGAAATGTTTCTGAGTGTTTTAAAAACCGACTTTCCTTTAACCTCGGCATGACTGATTAATACGTATTCCTTCATCGACAACCTAATACTAGGTGGATAAGGTTTATTCGGATAGCGTTTTCATTTGCGGTTTTCCATCATATCAGCTTCATTGGCGATCCCCAAAGTGTCCAAGCGATCTTCATTGTTCGAAGCGCGCACTACTTACCAGATAATCGATCTGCAATCATGACCGATGTAAGCTCATCAAACAAAGAATACGTATTGATTAAGCACACCGAGGTTCAAGGAAAGTCGGTTTCGAAGTATTGATACGCTCTGTGCTAGCTGATAACAACACCGACTTCTGCACGATGTGCGCAATGATACATGTCCGGAAGAAAAACAAGTAGTTATCAACGGACATTATCATTATATTCACCATCAGCATCGTGTATAAAAGGGCATCACTGAAGGAGTGTGCCTCATTCGAGGAGATGGAACGCTGAAGAAGACCTGACTCGACACGAAGGCGAAACCGCCGCATCGAGACGAACAAGAAGCGTGGACCAATGACCGATGTTGTTCTGATGACTGCTCTCTAATTATTATTTTCTATTTACTTACTACTGTTGCTATTTATTCGTAGCTTATCTTTCTCTCCTAAGGAACTCCAATCGCTTTACCGTAGTCACTACTAATGTTCCATTTCTACGTGTTTTTTTTACAATCACCATGCGACCGCCCGAAAATCTATTCCCAAGTGGTAACTCCATTATTTATTACTTCTGTTTGCTTTTAAAACAATCCATTCACTTTGTGTGATGCGTTTTCGTCAACTGTTTTTCTTATGATAGAATCCACGCACGAGAGGATGGAACTCTGCTGACAACGAAAAATTAGAAATTTCCTAAGCGGGATATACATGAAGTACACTTGAACTCTTCGGTGTGTGTTTCTCTATCATGTATATGCCTCGATCACGCTCTGAAAGCTCCCGGTCACAAACATCAAAATATTTCTGAATATAGAATAGTAGTCAGAACTAGATGAGAGACAGGCGAAACCAATGACCCGCGTGGTGTGGTGGTGAGCGCGTTAGCCTCCAAAAAGGGTAATAGCACGCTCCTTCGCCACCGGACACACCTGCGGTCCAGAGTTTGACAGGTATCTCAGAAATATTCTGGTTGCATACCGCTTAATGCCTTGCCACAAAATTTATACAAGGCAGAGAATAAAAAAAGGAAATGTTTCTGAGTGTTTTAAAAACCGACTTTCCTTTAACCTCGGCATGACTGATTAATACGTATTCCTTCATCGACAACCTAATACTAGGTGGATAAGGTTTATTCGGATAGCGTTTTCACGTCTTCGGCTTTCTCAGAGCCTGTGATCTGACACGATGCTTTACCGTTGGTCGCCTTCTCTATGTGCTGATAAGTCATGCCGAGCTTAGCAGAAAGTCGATTTTTGAAATAATAATTCGCTATGTACTAGCTAACTCAGCAATAATCGTCATGTATAAAAAGGCACTGCCGACTGATGCTGCTTCATTAGATTTCCACTGCAGAAGATTTAACTCGATACAACGACAAAGACCCCACCACATCGCAAGGATGAACGAGCATGGGTCATCGACTGGGATCATCTGCTCTAAGGAAGACGAAGACGTCGAAGCGTTGGCCGATCAAGCCTCTTTACCAACCTCGTGCTAGTTTATCAATGAAGGAATGTATAATTCTGAATATTCGCTATTATTCCCAAAATCGACTTCCGATTAACTTCGGCATTGGACTATAAATGCGTGGTTTCCTTCTCAGCAATCGTGAGAATCTAAATGGTAGTCACACGGTCAACAGCGGAATGTATAATTCTGAATATTCGCTATTATTCCCAAAATCGACTTTCGATTAACTTCGGCATTGGACTATAAATGCGTCGTTTTCCTTCTCAGCAATCGTGAGAATCTAAATGGTAGTCACACGGTCAACAGCTTCTCGAAAAAACCCACCGTTTTCTAGGTGCCTTCCACTGAGGAAGAGCCGCTGATCAGTGCCGCATATGGTTGACAACTGCACCTCCCCACATCACCGATCTATTCGAAGGTACGGGGCGAGATCACGGATGATATAGGGGCATTCCTCCCTGTTGTTCATTTTAGGATTTTTGGCATTTATCCAAAAAGCCTTAAGAAGCTTACGCGCAGGTGTTTTGGCATCGCGTGCGAGGATAGTGACTTTTCTGTCAAAACCGTCTCCGCAAGTACCACAAGAGATCAGGTATATCGTACCTTAACTGCAGTCACCGTCCTTGCCAAAAGGGCTAAATACGCAATTTTCTGTTTCACATAGACGGTCATATAGGCGGTTACGAACTAATTGACGACAGAGAGTATTGGGTGGTATTTCTACTATCGCAACCGATTCCTCTACACCTGCCCTTCTTAGGCACCGTTTTATACCTATCCTTACCTCATCGCTAATAAGGGGCAGCATAAACAGGATTTTCTTTTGGCCAAGTGTTTGGTCATGGAGCGTCGCTCTCCTTTTAACCATATCTCGTCGGACTACCATTTCCAAGCCATTGGACATGGCTGTTTGTCGAGCCAAGTCCTCCTTTAATTCCTTCTTCGTACACACGCAGGTGCCGGCTGTTCGAAAGAAGTTTCTTACAACTGCTCTCTTTATATGTGAGTGGTGGAAAGGAAAGAAATCAACGGGGATGTCCTCTTTATATGGTTTTCGGTACCACTTTGTCATGTAACCGCTACTTGGCAAGTTAATTTGAACGTTTAGAAACGGGAGTCAGTCGTCCTTCGGTTTCTCCCGGGTGAACTTGATGTACTTTGACTGCTCGTTCAATAACTCAAAGCATTTGTCCATCTCCTCTTGAGTAGAGAAAATGACAAGGCAGTCATCTATGTATCGGCAGTAGATTAGCGGCCGGGGTTCGATAACGGGGGCTTCTATTCCAGACATGAACGCGATGGCAAGACTTGGTACCAAGCGCTGTCCCATTGCCAGCCCTCTCATTTGCGAGTAGTATTTCCCAGGCCATCTGAAAATCAAGCTGTTTAGGCACTCCTTTAAGAAAGCCGTAAGCTGCTGGATGGACAAGCCATTCATTTTTATTCTTCCTTCATGTTCAACAAGAAGTTCGTGGATGGCTTGCATTGCGGAGTAATTCGAAATGTTGGTGTAGAGCGCAGAACCGGAATAGAAAACTAAGACAAAGTACCCCGCTAGGCACGTATAGGATACAAAAGCATAGCGGAGACGATTTTGACATAAAAGTCACTATCCTCTCACAGGATGCCAAAACACCAGCGCGAAAACTCCTTGAGGCTTTTTTGATTAACGCGCAAACTCCTCGAGGCTTTTTGGATAAATGCCAAAAGCCCTAAAATGAACAGCAGGGCGGAATACCCCAAGATCACACGTGATCTCGCCCCGTACCTTCGAATAGATCGGTGATGTGGGGAGGCGCATTGGTCAACCATATGCGGCACTGATCAGCGGCTCTTCCGAAATGGAAGGCACGTAGAAAAACGGTGGGTTTTTTCGAGCTGTTGTCCGTGTGACTACCATTTAGATTCTCATTTTTCTGTTTGTGCTGTTGAAGTGTTTGACCCAGTAAGTTGCGTATTACTGTACCCTTCCAAGCTCTGAAGAAGACGATTCTGCCGACAAGTCAGCTACGGTTGTGTTGTATGTCTGTTATTGTATGGAAGTAAACGTATGCTGTTTAGAACCTTGCGATTGCTGAGAGAGAAAACGACGCATTCGCTATTGTTGTCGTCTCGTTTATGTTGGCTTACTTAGAGAATTTATACAGTCGGTCATAATCACATAAACCTTTTCTGATTTTCGAAAAGAAAACTCTATAATGCTACCTTTTTTTACTCCCTTATACAAATTTTCACTGCAAGGTATTATACGAAATTCAATCACAATGATGCTGAGATATTTGCGAAACTCAGGTTCACCACCACATCATGCAAGTCCTTCGAAACCTCGGCTATACTGGGTTCAATGCCGATCTGTGCATCTCAGATCAATCCTGCTGACGAGTGATTTCTGATGGCAGTGGTAGATAGAAACTAGCTGAGATAAAACCGATTTGGAGGACAGGTATTGTGTGATGGTGAACGCGTTAACCCCGGAAAAGGATAACAGCGTGTTCGATCACCATTGCAAAAACCTGTGGTACGGAGTTTTGAAATATCTCAGCATCATTGTGAAAACTGTACAGTTTTTCGTACTTTATGTGCTCAACAGTTTCGATCGAACACATAGGTAATTTATTCACTTTTCTTTAGTAGTTCACAATCCTATCGACTATTGACCAACTAATGAAAGTGACTCTTGGCACTTGTCATCACATGTCATTCACTTTGGAGGCTGACTCTGTAAAACATCATTCTCGCTGATCATTGAAAAGGGCTTCAAGATTCTCTTTGTCCTCGATTTTCAAAATAAGTTAACTCAATCTTGTTAGAGCAATAAAAATGAAAAATTTGTCTGATGTCAGCCTAATGTTTAACAATTACAGTCGACTCAACTGCAAAATAACAACTCAAATCCGACCTATAGTGAAGAATATCACTTGAAAGCGGAGAAATTTCGGCATAGGTGATCTTCAGAAAGAACGGGTGAGAAATCATTGGTTGGACGTGGGTCACCTGAACTCACCAATATCACACCGACTAAATATATGGTACAATGAACAGCTTTCAACCATTTAAAACTCTCGCAATGAACAGCACCTATCAGGTGTCGTAATGGTTTCGCGGAAGCGGCCTTTAGAACACCTATAACTCTCTTTTTCTTCCAGCAACTTATTTTGATACATAGAACTACTTTCTTAAACATAACTACAATGATGCAGAGATATTTGCAAAAGTAAAAAAGAATAGTTTCCAAGATCGACTTTCTATAAACCTCGGCATTGGATTGCAGATCTGTTGTTCTCTTTTCTATAGCAATCGTGAGGTGGTTATTCAGTAGACGTTTACTTCTTTACACATAGAACACATATAAGACAACGGTTGCTGACGTTTCGGCAGTATCGACTTTTCAGAACGTGGAAAAGTAGACTAATATGTAATTTGCTACGTCAAACGCTTCAACAACGCAAACAGAAAGACGGAAATCTGAACAATAATTACACGATTATCGGCTTCTCGAAAAACCCACCGTTCTTATGTTTTACACCGAGGAAGAACAGCCACTTGGAGTCACATATGGTTGGTTGATTACTGCACCATCCCACATCAAAAATCAATTCTGAGATACGGGGCTAGATCACGTGTTATCTCAGGGCATTCCTCCCTACTAGTCATTGTAGGATTTTTGGCGTTGATCCAAAAAGCCTCGAGGAGTTTGTGCGTTGGTGTTTTAGTATCCAGTGTGATGATAGCGACTTTTACATCAAAATTTCTGAGATACGGGGCTAGATCACGTGTTATCTCAGGGCATTCCTCCCTACTAGTCATTGTAGGATTTTTGGCGTTGATCCAAAAAGCCTCGAGGAGTTTGTGCGTTGATGTTTTAGTATCCAGTGTGATGATAGCGACTTTTACATCAAAAACTTTTCCGCTATGTTTTTGTATCCTATGCGTTCCTAGTGCCCTGCCTTGCTTTGCTTTTCGTTTGCCACCTAGGTGCGCTTTTATATGGATACATAGTGGTCTGACCGCTTCGCTACTATATTTCTCTCCACAAGCACTACAAGAAACCAAGTACATCGCACGTGAACTCATGCAGTCACAGTCTCCGCCGTGAGAGCAAATTACGCAATTTGGTGTTTCACATAGGCGGTCATACAGGCGGGTACGAACTAACTGACGGCGAAGGGTATTCGATGGTATTTCAATTATCACTGCCGATTCCTCTAGACCTGCACTTCTTAAGCATCGCTCCTTTCTCTACACTTATTTTATCGCAAATGAAGTGCGAGATAAACGGGGCTCTGCTTCCACCAAACCGTTCGTTTTGGAACGTCGCTCTCTTTCGAAACATGTCGTGAAGTTACAACTTTTTAGCCATTAGAGATGGCTACAGGCCGAGCCAAGTCGCGCGATTCTTCTTTTAGTTCCCGACTTGTGCACCCAGACGTGGCTGTTCGAAACATGTTTCTCACAAGGGCACTCTTTGTACGTAAAGGATGGGAAGAAAGGGAATGAACCAGAATGTTTTTGTTACTTGGTTTTCGGTACCACTTTCTCATGTAACCGCTACTCGAGAAGTTAATCTGAGCGTTTGGAAACGGAAACCAGTTGCCCTTCAGTTTCACCCGGGTGAAACTGATGTTCGTACTCTGGCAACTAGTTCAATAATTCAAAGCATTTGTCCATCTCTTTCTGTGTGGAGAAGACGACAAAACAATCGTATATATATATATATATATATATATATATATATATCTGCAGTAAAGTAACGGGCGGAGACCGAGAACGGGGGCTTCCACTCTAGACATGAACGCGATGGCAAAACTTCGTGCCAACCCCTGTCTCGTTGCCAACCCTCTCATTTGCGCGTAATATTTCCCAGACCATCTGAAGATCGAGCAGTTTAGGTACTCCTTTAAGAGAGCCATAAGCTGCTGGATGGACAAGCTATGCATGTCTATTGTTCCTTCGTGTTCAACAAGAAGTTCGGGAACGGCTTGCATTACGGAGTCATTCGATACGTTGGTGTAGAGCGCGGTAACATCGAACGACTCCATCACGTACGCGTTATTAAAAGACGCATTACGCAGACGTTCTAGGTTCCCAAGATTCATGTATGTATCTCAATAACACTCAGAAAGCTCTCGGTCACAAACATCAAACATTTCTGAATGTAGAATAGAAGATAGAACTAGCTGAGAGGCTAGCGAAGCCAATAATGACCCGCATGGTGTGGAGGTGAACAAGTTGGCACCAGAAAGGGGTAATAACGCGTTCGTTCCCCACCACAGACACCTGTGGTCCGGAGCACCGCAAATATCTCAGCATCGTTGAGGTTGTATTTCGCATAATACCCTGCGATGAAAAATTGTACTAGACAGCAAATACGAAGTAAGACATTATACAAAATGCTGTTTTCTCAACGAGGTTCACTGACAAGAAATTTGGATGCTAATCGACTACTGTTCGAGTTCTATTTGTTAAATGCTGTCGTAAAATATATGCAGGTATAAATGAGATAAATATTCATGAATTGCAGAACACTTTCAAATGGTGACAGTAATATTCTTGCATGATGAAGCATGGTAACGTCTAGTATAGCACGATAAGTATCGTCCATACCAACGGAACAACAGAGCAAAGTCATTTTTACCATCCATTTATGTTCACAACCCGCAAAGTTCTTTAGTTATTAAAAGATTTTTGGGTATTTCCAAAATACCAGCTAGCCCATAAAAGTTGAAAATTGGACGCCGTCCAGTCCTCTACAAACCCGAGATTTGGCATCATCGTAAGGGTGCTTGTATTTATGAAGGGTTACAAATCCCACCCTCTATAGTCGGCATCTATTTTTATACAATCTCTGTTCAACCGCCAATCACAAAAAGATAGAGATCGTAGTTTCTTTTCAGACTAATGACTCCAAAATATAAAGTGAATGAAACATGAAATATGAGTCACATCATGGTCAAGGAGGACAAAATGGTCGAAAAAGTGTTCTCTTCAAAAGATTTTAAACGCTATGAAAACAATGTGTGGTGTCATGTTCACGTGCCTTGTAAGCAATACAACTACGCTCTGTTTTTTGTAATATTCCTATCGTACACTTTGTAGCATAAGCTGAGCCATATTTCACATCAGTACGATGCTAATCTCTCCCGATAGTACTCAACGTTTTTGTCAACAGCCATAGATATTTTCATTTCAGGAAACGTATCCGTCCGTAATGAGGACGACAATTTTTGTTCTTCTTTTTTTCGGCTTAAACAACGAGGTGGGCTTATCTTTACAAACACGTCATATAGTGAGAGTTCTATGTTTTTGTAAGCTCACCGGACCATCACTGAAATTCGATTTTTTGATGGTGCAGATGAAGTAAGGCTTTCGCTGGTTGGTTTCAATGCATTTCCTTTTCGATTGTTTCTTGCGTCACATTAACGTTTCTTATGATGTGGCTTTCGCCATGTCGTTAGCTCACTTACCACAGATATTGTACCCGTCCTTATGCAGAAAAAGTCTGCAAATTACAGTTTACAAAAGTTGGTAATTGGAACATATTTGTCCGTATACCTGAACCAATTACTAATACGGAGAATGAAACAGGGGTTGTCAATAATAAAGAAATTATCAATATGTCGCTTTTAAGAACCGACGAATTGAGTTCAATTCAAGATGCGAGCACAAGAAAATGGCAAAAAAATCTATTCAATTTTTTTAAATTAATTTATTTTATTTTTATTTAATTTTTAAATTTAAAATCTATTTGTCTTAAGAAGTTGAGTAAAGCTTACTGAAAAAAGGAAATATATTGAGATATAAAAGCTCTTTGCAAAGGTCATACTGAATTGAAATGAATTGAACCGAAGGTGCAAGCTGTTCGCGGGACGCTAATGCTGAAAAAGTCAAGGCAAGAGCTTGTGGACTCAGATGATGGGGAAGAGACAGACGAGTTCGATGAAGATGACGAATATAGGAATGAAATCGACAAGGCCAGCATTTATGAGCAAGGGTAATCAAGTACATAGGCCTTTAAGGTGCTTTCATGGTTGTATCTTAACCTTTTTATCCTCCTTATTTAGAGAAACCCGAGATTTTCTACAGTTCTTGAGAAAAATCAAATACGATCATCGACAATGTCCAGATGACGAAAACGGAGGTAAGCAAGCTATACTTGTAATTATGTTGACAAAGATGAATAGCAACCGTCTTGGTCAGTGTTCACTAGGTAGCACACCTAGTGCAAAGTCACTACTGCTTAATGTATGCGATTCAAAGAGGGAATGGATGAACGTTTGGACACTTCCAGAGGAAATATAACCATAGTGATGCTGCGATATTTTCAATACTCCTGACTGTTGTTGTCTGCTGCTGGGAAGGAAAACGTTAATACCTCTTCCCGGGACTAACGTGTTCGCCACCACACAATGTGATTCCTTCGTTTCGCCTTCCTCTCAGCCGTGCTATTAACTTGTATGTGCTATCAGCAATCGTCGTCAACGGGATTTATCCGAGAAGCACAAATCAGCACTGAACCCGGTTAAGCCGAAGCAATAGTAAAAATCACAATGTAGTCAGTTTTTATTTTCTGCCTATTCTTTTTCAATGGCGCGGTATTAAGGCCACCTATTCTTTTTTAATCGCATAGTATTAAGGCCGAGTCCCGGAAAAAGGAACTAGTGTATTCGTTCCCCACCGCAGACACCAGTGGTTCGGAGTTTTGCAAATATCTACACATCATTGTGGTTACTTTCACCTAACACCCTGCCATCAAAAAAGAATGAGCAGTAACTAAAAAGTGACTACCTCCTCAGGGTGTTTCCGTTAGGTGCTTCTACCATCCCTACCGTGCATTCTGGTCACCAACAGATCCATGAAAGTCGTATCGTTCTCATGATTTCGGGCTTCACATATTTTGTTCGTGATTTTGGTACTGTACCTCGTCTACCCTTCACTATATTCAGGTCCCGTCTCCGTGAACGTATCGGTTGTGGTTAGCAATGTTCGATCAGTGTCTGAGGTCACAATGGTGAGTTTGTCATGTTTTATTAACCAGTATATTCATGTTTCCTATCTGTAATAGAAAGTCTAAAAGGACAGCTAATCGATAGTCGAATAAACGAGGTGGAAGAGAGATTTGTGGTGATTTTGTTCAAATGAGATTTCTTCAGGATTATTCCATCGAAATGTTCTACAGAGAAGCATGGAGAGATCCGAGACTCAAATACAGCAAAGCAAAGTTCAAGAATAAGGTGGTTTAACTGCTCTGCCCAAAAAAAAGCGAGTAACGAGCGCTCAGTTATTATTTCAAGTCTTACAAGTAAAAGCCGATTTGCCGATAACTGAAGATCATTTCTCGATCGCGATAGTCTTCAATAGTTCAGAATTTTATAGCAGAGTTTGTAATAATAGCACATATGATGTGGGCTATCCAATTTAGGCATCGAGTTTGACCATAGTCAGGTAAAAGACTTTCGACAAGAAAAAATTTACAACGTGGTCCAGTCGAGAATTTGGTCTTTAAAACGAAAAAAGTTAGAGCAGTACCGTTCATGGACTTCAGGAAGTCAGAATTTCGCAAGACAGATTACTTCTAGTTAAAGGAGATCTGCAGATTCGAGTAGTTCATATTTCAGTCAACCAAATTTATATTGAGCAGAAACACTTGATTTCATGTCAAATGCGGCCCTTACAATTGCATTATGTGATTTCTATAAAAGCCACGTCTTCGTTTGAGAGTGAAACGTGGGCCGGGCGATGTTCATGTAGAAAACTCAGGTTCAGTGAATGTGATTTCATAGAATTGGATGATAGTAGGGGTTCATGCATAGTAAGCACTGCTTTTATTTCATAAACCTCTCATGTCTATTGGTTTAGACAGAGATTTCCTTACACGAAAGCTATTCAAATTTTCTCTGGCATCCTGATACCTTTGTGCCGAACGCGATTGCATCGAAGAATCCACGAAAGCAGAGCATTACACATCGTTCACTACTGAGGTAAGAAGGCTCGAAAATGAGCTTGCCGTCACATTCTGAACTTTCGGACCTACTATGGCACTAATCAGTGATTGTGTACGCAAGTCTCTCTCTTGCGCATTAGATTTCGAGTTTCTTGTAGATCAGTTTAATGCATCTATAACAAATACTATGAAAGTCCGGTTTCAATGCGAGCAAATTTGCATTGTTTTTAAGATGACGTTTTAAAGTTTCAGACTACGAAATGATGGTAGCATTCTCTACAGTCGCCGTGTGTCATTAGTGGTTACTTGCGGTAATATCCATCTTAATCCTTTGGTATCAAAATCTGGTCTATGTGTTTCCACCACACTCAAAGGAGCCTTCAATTTTAGGAATGGATCTCACATTATTCCCATTCGACTCGCAATTGTGCAAACTGGGCATCGAAAGTTGTACGTTCGGCCATTTTATTAAAAATAGCCAA
The DNA here is from genome assembly GCA_009735665.1 of Angiostrongylus cantonensis. Lineage (NCBI taxonomy): Eukaryota > Metazoa > Nematoda > Chromadorea > Rhabditida > Metastrongylidae > Angiostrongylus > Angiostrongylus cantonensis. The sequence continues at coordinate 356,305 of MQTX01000172.1, read as the reverse complement.
ATTTAGAAATAAAATGACAACTCAGCACTATGTCATCACGAGCATGGTGGTAGTTCGATTCCGCTCTGGGCCAACCAGGCCTCTCATCACTCCGGGGTCAGGAAATTGGTACCGGACTTGTCTGAGAAAAAACCACTTTTTGCAATCTAGTTGGGAATGCTCTAACCGGGCGATCTCAGGACTCTAGGGAGAGTTGCTCGACCAGCATTTTACGGCATTCAAGATGAAATGAAAATACTCAAGCACCAACCGAAGCTACACGCAAAAACTTGGAAGACCTTCATGGACGATGAATGCGAGGAAACGAGTTGAATGTGAGAAGTGATGGAATCAACACAGTAGACGTGAAGGCAATTCAAATAAAATAAAATAAAAAAATAAAAACGAAATGACATGTCAACCACTTTTTTATAGACGGTTATACAGCTGATCAGGTGCGATATGTATGGTCTCACGGTAAAATGGAGGCACTGATACTGCATAAAATACGGCTTCCGGATTTTCAAATCAAAGAGAGTTTCGTGACCAATCGAGTGGAAACCTATGCAACAGGTGCATGCTGTTTAGAATGATATGCGTCTAAAAGTTGGACACATTTCACAGTTTCGTTAACCACGGAGGAACAACGTGTAGCTTGGTTTTTATGGCTCTTGTTCGTTTGTTTTTTTTCTCTCAACGGAGTTGGAGTCTACTAGTTGACGAAACTACCGTCGTTCTTGCTTTTCTGCATTAATCTGGAAAGCGTAATTCGTTTCCTGGGGGTTGAACTAAAATAAACCATTTTCCCTTTTTATTTAGACCAATAGATATGTTTTCTATGGGCTGCTTATCCCCTTCTCGTTTCTGTGATACTAAATAAAAGTGGCTGCGTTTTGTGAGTAAGAAGCATTCACTGCTAAGAAGAACGTTATCTTTGGAATTGTTCAGCTTTATGGTTGTAATGCAAGTTTTATTCGGCTAAAGCTTCGTTGCCTTCTTCTTCCTCAGAGCATGTGGTCCCTAGTCGATGGTCCACAGTCGTTCGCCCGCGCGTTGCAGATCATCTGCTTTGAAAAAGAAAGAAGTGTTTAAAAGGTTAACCGCACAAAACTTGTCAAGCAGCCTCCTCTAAGCTTAACAAGTCGTAGAAACATGTATTTAAAGCATGACTTTCTTTTAACTTCAGTATAACTAGTCAACATGTAGTCTTTCTTTGGTAAGCTTTCACGAGGTTAGTAAACAATCCTTATTTTTCTAGCGTTTCGTCGTCTTCGTCTTCATCAGAGCGGATGATCCGACTCGATGATCCACAGTTGTTCGTCTTTTCGATATAGCGTGTTCGTCTTCGCATTGAGTCGAATCTTTTTTGGAGGAGCATTCGGATGAGTGAGAGCGTCGCCGTGTGAGATTGCCTCATTCGAGGAATGCTCCTTTGAAGAGGATCGGACTCGGTACAAAGATGAAGACGCCATATCCAGAAGGCGAATAACTATAGGCCGCCATCGACTCGGATCATCAGCTCTGGTAAAGACGAAGATGTCGAAACGTTAGCCGAAAAAGGATTGTTTATCGACCCTGTGTGAATTTACGGTAGAAAGCATTCATGGAAATATGCTGATTATTCACACCAAGGTTAAGTGAAGGCCAGTTTACTAGTAGTTTAGTTCTCAATTTTACGGCTTTTCAGAGGTTGGAATGAAAGGACTGTTCCTCCTATTCTAATGTTAACGTGTACTAGAAAACCCATCTCCTATCGCAAAGAAGTTTTTATATGAACTCCATTTTTATCCTTGAAATCCCTTTACCAGTGTTACGCTTACTAATTATGCGAAATGCCATTCCCTACAGGAAAGGACATGGACCAGAACGAATCGGTCTGAAATAAGGCATCCTTTTGTGCTGCGTCCAACGAAAATTAGGAATTTACGTAAATGTGTTGAGCCTTTGTTTCAGGTTCTCTTAAGCCCCAGAGAACTTTAAGCCTTCATCATGAAGCTAAAATTCGTGTGCAGCTTTTGACGTGGATCTCGTTAAGGCGACTACTCTCGCTTGTACGTTTGCTTCGTTTTCTCCCGCTCAGCTGGCTTCTGCTTCCTGCAGCTGATCATTCCGTCCACCGCTGTCGTTATAACTTCTTGGGTTTCACTATGGATGGAAAACGAGACATCTTTTCAGGTAGATGATAAGCAGTAGTCCTAACTGCACTGAGAATTTTCTTAACAATGAATTCACTCGAGTGATTTTTTTTTCAGGACATGATTTCCATAATTCTAACCATAACGTTTTTATTGTTTTCCTATAACGAAGTTATGCCACGAGTTAGTTATATCAAAGCTATGGACGTCTATCTTGGTAAGGTTTTATTCTTTTTCGCAAATTATTCTAGTAAACCATATCGCACTCAAGGAATTTATCTACAGTTAAATATGAAGTACCTTCATTCGGAAGAAATGCAAAATTTTAGGGGTCTGCTTCTGCATAGTATTCTTTTCACTGATAAAGCTAGCCATCGTGAAATACATGCGGCAGCGATTGCGGTTGACACGGTACCCTTTTTTTCATAGTTACCCAACAGTCCATTCCTCTTACTAGTATCATCAGTTGGTTACTTCTTAACGAATCATTAGATTATTTAAGAGACACTTCCATTGTGGCCGGCCTTGTTCCCATGATTCGTGTTTCGAATGGTTTAACCGATACGAGCACATCAACGTTTGCCATTGAACATCATTGTTTGAGCAAGTGAGTTAACCTTTGTTATACATGAATTCGTCGTTTTCTCTTTCAGCAATCGCGAGGTTGCTAAACAACATACGTTTACTTCCATGCAATAACACACAGACAATGCAGTCGTAGCTGACGTTTCGGCAGAGTCGCTTTCTTCAGAGCCTGGAAGGTAAAATTGCAAGCTCTACGGCTTCTCGAATTATCGCTCAGATTTTCGTCTTTCTGTTTGTGCTGTTGAAGTGTTTGACCTACCAAGTTGCGTATTAGTGTACCCTTCCCGGCTCTAAAGAAAGCGATTCTGCCGAAACGTCAGCTACGACTGTATTGTATGTGTGTTATTGCATGGAAGTAAACGTATGTTGTTTAGCAACCTCGCGATTGCTGAAAGAGAAAACGACGAATTTATAATTCAACGCCGAGGTTAATAGAAAGTCGATCCTGGGTACTTTGTTATATAAATGCAATGTTGGTCCACAAGCTCTCCGCCACATTGTCATAAAACTCATTTCATACGTGTTGCTGGCTGGAAAACAAATTATTGTTAACGGCAAGTCATTGTCAACAACCAGGATTCTGTATATAAAACAGCGCTGCGGGGTAAGGTTGGCTTATTCGAGCATCGCTCCACTAAAAAACCCCGACTCGACTCGTTACGACGACGAGGACACCGCATTGAAAAGATGAACGACTGTGGAGCATCGACTCGGTTCATCAGATCTCATGTAGACGAATACATCCAAGCATCAGCCGAATAAATATGTGGTAACAACCTCTTGTTAGCTTATCAATGAAATAATGTATATTGATTAGTGCATGCTGTGTTATTTGTATGTGAAGGGTGCCTGTGGCGAAGTAGTCGAAGGCGCCCTACAACACACACGTGAAAGCGATTTTCGCGCGCATGGCTCATCAAGCCCTCCATCCCTCTAGGGTTCGAAAATTGGTGCTAGAATTGTATGGAAGGACAGCAGTGCTGGTTCGATATATCGGTAGGCCACCGCGAGTCATTGAAAAAACCAGATGTGTATTCAGTCACCACCAAACGATAGCTAATGAAATCGAATGCATGGCGCATCCCTCAAGGATTGATCAACGCCGAAAGCGATCAGTGTTATTATTCTGTGTTAGAAATAGTTTCTCTACAAATTTTGGTGTAATAAGGCATGTATTCTATAACTATGCAGATTTTCGCAAAAGCTTTGAAATGTTATTACTCCACCTGAAATTAGCACAGTTTCGCTATTTTCAGGAATTCGCTGCCTCAAACAGCCGGTCTTTACAGTGCTGCACCCATCGATAAAGTGGAATCTACAATATCTATTAATTCAAAATCTAAAGGTGTTGAGTTCACACCTCAATTCATGCATCGATTCCATTGGATATCACAGGTGACCAAGTATACGACAAAGCATTCGGTACTGATCTATCCCTTAGCGATGAACCGGACTAGACTGGGAACACCTCACTCTCTCCAGTCCATATGAAAAAACTCTAACACAGCTGTCCCAGAGCTCCAGGGACAATCGTATCGACCAGCACTCAAGGACATTCGCAAAGAAGAAATTCCTTAAACAGCCGCCGAACCCACACGCAAGAAGTGAAAATTTGCAGATGGTAACTGGGAGAAAATGAGTCTACTGCAAGAAGCGCTGAAACCCACGCAGTAGATGCAGAGAATTTGGTCTGGCAAAATTAAATCCTCCAATAGTCTCAGCTGCCCGTAAGAGCTACCAGTCGTCTGTGCTCGTTCGCGAGACGCAGAATGCACCAGACACTTGGTGTTAAACTTCATGCTTCACCTTTTTCATTAAGAGGGTGCAAATTGGTAACTAGTCCGGTAGGTTTCGCAGTGTTACAGCGTGTTGTTGGGCAGTTTGCTGAGCTACCCACTTGAACTGACGCAGATCTATCTTCCTTGTACTTCTGAATCGCATATTTGGTGTCTTTTGCCCTATACATACTTCGTGGGAACCATAAATTATCCCCATGAAATATGCGTAAATGTGGTGCATCGCTATGGGACGCATAAGCCGATGGGACACAAGTGCAACAAGGGAGACTCCATCCACTTAACAGTTATGCCAAAAATCCCTATAAGAGTCAAACGATGTGATATTACTAAGCTTTCTATCTTAAAGCAAATTGTCTCTGCTAAAACAAAATTTTATTAATTGTAGTAAAAAAGGCATTAAAATCCTCCTGGTTTTTCGGATCCCATGCCTCATATTTCTTCCGCCTCATTGCTTGAAGGCTCCTCGTATATTCATTACGAAAGTTGATAAATAGTACAAACTTCGTGCAGTAGAACGTGACGGTTTTCCTCAAGGGACATATCCCAGCGATTGATCAACGCCGAATCTTTAATTCTTTATCCTTTTATTAACAATGCCGCATATATCACCAAGAACACAGCGAGATATCCTTGAGACTCTTATTACACGAAATCATCTCCTCCATGCTCAGGAGATGGACTGTGCTTGCCTGGCTTCTATTTTCTGTTGCTCATTGCATTTGCCAGAACGTTTTTATTTCAGATGACATTCTTCATCGGATTCGTACTCTTCTGTTTGTTCTATTTTCTTGTTTATCCTAATATTCACTCACAGGTATGTATTTCGAAGGTACCACATACCACATTTTGTATATAAAAACTATATTTCTGTGGAATCTGTACTCTTGATGTATACGTAAGTGTAAGACGATAGCTGCATGCAAGAGGCAACAAAATCATTCACTTTTCGGTAGGATGTACATAAATCCTATATAAGTTATATTTAGCATAATGGGAATGATGTCTATCATCACGAGCATGGTGCTAGTTCGATTCCACTTTGGGCCAACAAAGCCTTTCAACCCTTTGGAGTGGGGAAATTGGTACTGGACTTGTCTGAGGAAAATCACTCTCTGCAGTCCAATTGAGAACGCTCCAACGCGGCTATCTCAGGACCTGATGGAGAATTGCTCGACCAGTATTCTACGACATTCAAGATAAAATAAAAATCCTCAAGCATCAACCGAAGCCACACTTAAAATCCTGGAAGACCTTCATAGACGATGGATGCGAGGAAACAAAATGGATGTGAAAAGTGCTGGGATCCGCACAGTTGCGTGAAAGCGGACCAGATGAAAGAGAATATTAATTTTAAAAAGTATGCAAGACTTACAACGTTTATGGATACCAGTTTTGGTTTCATGGGTTATGGGCTAGAATTTGCAACATCTTCCTTGAACACTATGGAATTCCCAATCAAGAATTCTTTTCTCCCCTGTCGCGGTTAGCTCTCGCGTGCCGAGTTTATGTTCACTTTGGCTAAGTGCTATATTTGTTTCCTATTTTCTCTAAAATTAGCTATACAACCGCTGCAAAACAACTGTTTCGTTAGAGCATGTTTAGCACTTATACTTAGTCATTATTCGTTTGCCAGTTATTAATTTCAAGCAGGCGACAAGTGCTTTGTTTGATTTTTATTGTTTAGTTAATTGATGAAGATTGCAATCGAACTGCTGCCGAATGGTTCGCGCACATCCAATAACTACTACGAGTTGCATTCGCCATTTATACGTATTTGATATCTATTTTATAAAATCGTATTTTATGCAAATAAAATTTTTTGATTAAATTTTATTAGGCGGAAATCCCAAGAAAAGAATAATAAGTGAACATTCATAAATTTCGCTGGTCATTTGGTGCCGGATGCAAATATACTTATCTCTGGCGACGTAGCACTAGTGAGGTTAGCTAGGAAATGCAAGAAAAGAAAGCCGTGAAACATCGTTAGGATTGCCGAAATCAAGAAGAACCGCCTATTTAAGAGTAGAAATTGCTCGTAGGAAAGTGCTTTGAAATGATATCCAGGGGTATTTTTACACATTCAATCACAGCTCGATGGTGAATGCGCTTTTGTTGGAACAATGCGAGGACCTGAGAGTTAAGCTATAACATTAAACAATGACAAAATTAGAGCATTCCAAATGAACTTGCAGGAATTCTACAGAGAAGATTACACCTTCTACAAGGCGATATCTAATGACTTCCTTGCCAATATTGGGAACGTTTAAAGAGGTACCCTACGGTTACGGATGAATTAAGGTCTTAACTGGTAGTGCAGACCAACTAGACCCATGGAAGCACGTTCGTTAACATTGTTCGTTTGAGCCTATTAGTGTAGACCACTACATCTATCACTTTTTGTACCGATACTTACTTGGTACTTGATAAATGAGCGGCCCGTCCTCACAGGTTGTGCTCACCCCAGTATAATCTCAATTTTTCGAAGAGTTGCTGGTTAAACCATTGTGGTTCCCTGGAATCCCGACGTCAATCTGGCCAAAGTCTGCCTCAGGTCTTCACTACCACATGCAGTCGCAGCCCTTCGACTAGAAACTATTTTTCGAAAATGGTTGATATAAAATGGAAAACCTAATACCATATGGCACTAAGATTTATGTGCTTCTGTTTTCTATCTGCATCTCTATGACCAACATGAGTCTTGGGATTACAAGTCTGAACAGCAAAATCGTATACAGTTTGTTTAAGAGAGCAAATAAGTCACTGGAGATAGCGAAAAGTAAGCGCGAAACAGTTTCGAATTGGAGAATGAATTTTCCCATGCAAAAAAATTTGCAATGAATACATTTAAACATATTATATAACATCATACTAATTTTGGCCCAGCGGGGACAGCGATTGCAGCATAAGTTTTGGAACGCTCCAATGCGAGTGTTGGGCTGGAAGTATCTGCCATCAAAACAGAAGAAATCGCAACCACTAACAGTGATACAATGTGATTCAGACTACAGCCTCTGCTTAATTGGGTTAAGTGCCGATTTCTGCTCCACAGATCATTCCCATTGGCGAATGATTACAAATGAGGAGGACAGGTGAAAAAAAAACCATACCATTTGTACTCATCCGCCTACGGGAATGATCAGTGGAGCGGAAATCGGCACTTAACCCAATTAAGCAGAGGCTACAGTCGGAATCACATTGTGTTGCATGTGTGTTATTGTATGGAAGTAAATGTATGCTGTTTAACAACCTCGCGATTGCTGAGGAAGAAAACGACGAATTGATAATACAATGTCGAGGTTAATAGAAAGTCGATCTTAGAAATTAATGATACCGTTAGTGAAATCTGGATAAGAGAAAAGCACCGTCCTGCTGTGCTGAGCACGCGAGGCACCACGAGGCAAAAGGCAATCGCGGTTTGATCTGACCTGAGATACCGAGTTTTGCAAATGTCTCAGCAACATTGCGGTTGGATTTCACATAATGCCCTATCGTGAAAATAATGGTGAACGATAGATAAAAAGTTATGCGTAATGTAATATGAGATAAAGTACAAAATCGAAGGAAATGCAACTAACCTGAGTTGCCTTGGTTTTTGTCGATAACCAGCTTCATAATCACCTCACCATTTCGGTTTCCACCTGTAACTCAATAAAATATCTGAAAAGTAGAGCGTAGCTTTATAGGAGAAACAGCTCTCAGATATCTCTGTTGGAAAATCATCAGAGCCATCCACTATGAGTTCAGATATTTGCTGCTAGTAATCACGATCTAATGAACCACATGAAAAACTGTTTCTTTTCTTCCATTGTACTACACAGCATTAACCGAGGAAAAACAATGTTTTCATTCCTGACTAATTTCAGGAAACCTATCATATTTTTTCCCTTCTTAAAAATGGTTTTAAAAACGCGATTGTCATATGAACAAGGCTTACATGGTCAACATATAGAGAATTCCCCCATCAGGTAGAAAACTTTCTATCTACCTTACGAACACATTCTGTAAATCGATAGAGACTGCTTTTGCCACAATGTCTACACCCCCATCCCATTCTAGCCATCGGACACGCTACTAAACACAGCATCTTGTACCTATCAGTCACATCACCAAGCATGCTATTAGGTACATCCCATTGCTTGACGAATAGACCCTGCGACCTGAGCCTTGACCATACGACCAACGACACTCGCTCGGATGTAGCCGCGCCCATTAACACCATCATTTGGCTTCCGACGACGTCTCCGAATTTGCCGTTGCCGTTCCATCAACGTTGCCCGTCGGTTTAATCTTCCTTTACAAATTCATTTGCTTAGGTTGTAGTGGTATTCACTAAATTTCTTAGCTGTTCCATTACTAATAGATTAATTTTATCGTCGATTGTCATGTAATTACTTTGTGCTGTTAACTGACAGTATTGTTAAATACTTTCATTGCTCACAGGTACTCCAATAAGCAACTCTACACTCTTATTCACTCCCGCGAACTCTTTTCACGTTCCATCGTTGTGAGCACCTCGATCGTAACGCTGTTGTAACAACAACAATATTTCTATACAATCAGTATGTGCTAATTACTCATATCCTCATAAGCATGTTGCATAACGCTCTACACTATTGTTAATGCATTTTATTACGTAAAAAACCCACCTAACCACCTCACTTGTTATTTATAGCACATACATTACAAATCTCATTGCATCGTTGTGTAAATGGCATGTATATACGTACAAAAGTTTAATTTCCCATGTTTGAAGTACGCCAACAAGCATTTCTTCACTCTTATTCACCCCCGCGAGCGCTTTTCACATTCTTGTGCTGTGAGCCGTTACATTGTACACAACAGTTGAATGCTTTACTGAACTAAGGAATGGAAAAAAAAGGTTCATAGAGAGAAACATGTACTTTAATTGACTGCGTCATGCTCATAATCCTTGAGAGTAGATAGGGTCACTGCTTTAGAGGATAAAGGTTACATCATTAAAATTTCGACTATTAAAAGGCCATAGAGTATGATTTCCTCATTAAGAAATTTTTGACACAGAAAAATTGCCTTTTTTCCTTCAGCCACAATGCAATAGAAATTAGGAATATCATGAATTCTTGGATGGATTCTTGTCATTCCTGATTTCTTTGCAATTCTTCTTTTTCTGGAAACCTTATAATGGATGATATCACGGATTAAAGCAGGTAGAGCAATATATGTTACCTTCTAATACACATATAGTTTCTTACCAAACTCTGCGCCAGTATTACCAAACCTGCCTTCAAGTAGCATTCCATTATTGATAGCAGACTTATCTAGGTGAATCCTCATCAGCTGGAAAAATTTTATCGTCGATTGTCATGTAATTACTTTGTGCTGTTAACTGACAGTATTGTTAAATACTTTCATTGCTCACAGGTACTCCAATAAGCAACTCTACACTCTTATTCACTCCCGCGAACTCTTTTCACGTTCCATCGTTGTGAGCACCTCGATCGTAACGCTGTTGTAACAACAACAATATTTCTACACAATCAGTATGTGCTAATTACTCATATCCTCATAAGCATGTTGCATAACGCTCTACACTATTGTTAATGCATTTTATTACGTAAAAAACCCACCTAACCACCTCACTTGTTATTTATAGCACATACATTACAAATCTCATTGCATCGTTGTGTAAATGGCATGTATATACGTACAAAAGTTTAATTTCCCATGTTTGAAGTACGCCAACAAGCATTTCTTCACTCTTATTCACCCCCGCGAGCGCTTTTCACATTCTTGTGCTGTGAGCCGTTACATTGTACACAACAGTTGAATGCTTTACTGAACTAAGGAATGGAAAAAAAAGGTTCATAGAGAGAAACATGTACTTTAATTGACTGCGTCATGCTCATAATCCTTGAGAGTAGATAGGGTCACTGCTTTAGAGGATAAAGGTTACATCATTAAAATTTCGACTATTAAAAGGCCATAGAGTATGATTTCCTCATTAAGAAATTTTTGACACAGAAAAATTGCCTTTTTTCCTTCAGCCACAATGCAATAGAAATTAGGAATATCATGAATTCTTGGATGGATTCTTGTCATTCCTGATTTCTTTGCAATTCTTCTTTTTCTGGAAACCTTATAATGGATGATATCACGGATTAAAGCAGGTAGAGCAATATATGTTACCTTCTAATACACATATAGTTTCTTACCAAACTCTGCGCCAGTATTACCAAACCTGCCTTCAAGTAGCATTCCATTATTGATAGCAGACTTATCTAGGTGAATCCTCATCAGCTGGAAAAATAACCCGGAAACTGCCCTAAGTAAACTGAGAAAACGCTCTAGCAAGGCTGTACTCGGATTCGAGAGAAAGTTGCGTTTGACTAATATTAAGAACAATCATAAGGAAGACGAATTCATAAAACTTCCGAACACATAAATAAAGCCATGACCTCATCTTGAATGACGGATACTAGATAATCTAATAAAAATAAAAAAGTGCCTAGATATACATCATAAATAAATACTTATATACAAAATAATCACCTGCATCGTCTGTAGTCCCATGGGCTCCAGAAGCTGCTTTGTCCCTCTTAATCAAGCCTGTAGCTAAGTCGTTCAAAATGTTGATTTCCGGACCTAAATAGACATGGCTCGAGCATTCTGAATTATTCAATACTGTTTGCGTGAATGGAGCATACGAAACCAATCCGTTGCTCTTGAACACCGTTTCTTATAAAACTTAATCGAAGACCAATATTTCCACGGGCGTTACCACAGGCATCAAAAATTCGTTTCGACTGCCTAATGCTTCTTGCTGTAAGAACGACGTCATATGAAAAGCGAAGATGGTGCAGTTGTCAACCAGTGTTTTCCACTTCCACGTGGTTTTATTCCAGTGCTCTCAAGACAGTTTTCAGAGTGCGGATACCTAATTTTGGCCAAATGGTATCGCCATGCCTAAGCCGTCTTTTCACATTAATGTTAATGTCGTTCTAGACTGCTGACAGTTTAGTTGCAAAACTTCATAATGCTCACTAATAATTCTGACATACCAAGGTGGGATGCTCTAGCTTTTCCGTTGCTCTTGAACACCGTTTCTTATAAAACTTAATCGAAGACCAATATTTCCACGGGCGTTACCACAGGCATCAAAAATTCGTTTCGACTGCCTAATGCTTCTTGCTGTAAGAACGACGTCATATGAAAAGCGAAGATGGTGCAGTTGTCAACCAGTATTTTCCACTTCCACGTGGTTTTATTCCAGTGCTCTCAAGACAGTTTTCAGAGTGCGGATACCTAATTTTGGCCAAATGGTATCGCCATGCCTAAGCCGTCTTTTCACATTAATGTTAATGTCGTTCTAGACTGCTGACAGTTTAGTTGCAAAACTTCATAATGCTCACTAATAATTCTGACATACCAAGGTGGGATGCTCTAGCTTTTCAGGGCTGCCATGTCTGGTTCCATAATAAGTGATTCAAAAGCTTTCCTTAAACATGAGGAGGGATCGCTAACTGGTACTTCGCGATACCTCTCAATGAGTCCTGTTACTGTGTAATGCGCATGATCGTACTGAATCCTTTGCGAAACCCTGTTTGCAGAAATGGCTGTATTTGTCCGCTGTTATGTTAACCTTTGTTAAATCTCTTAGAATGAGTGGTGTGAAAAGTTTGTAGACAGCACAGGGTGAGAAAGCTGGAAGATAGTATTCTATTTCGTGGAGGTCACCAATCCTGAACAATGACACATTCTTGCTATTGTTCCACTGAATGAGAACCTTGCATTCGGACATGTAACGTGCGATACAACCGAGCCAGTATATTCATAAGCAGTCAGCAGATCAAGCTGCTTCCGACCAGCCAAAAAATCCTGCGCAGATCTGGTATTGTTCCATTCAACACCAGCAAAACGGTATGTAGGATTTTATAAGGAAAAACCAGTGGGATGGCAAATCCATCCTCCTCTTTTTCATATGAAGGCAAAAATACAAGTCCACTGAAAAGATCCAAGTAGTAATCGTAAATGATTCTTTCCATTGCCTTTGTGGAAACCGTATTTGTTTAGTCTGGGAGTCGGAGTGTAATCACTTTGGTTTTGGCGAAGATCCGGTGATTTCAACGGTGAGCGTTGCGAATGCTGTTTCCAGCCTCTGCCACCTCGACCACAGCTGCTGCTTTTCTCTTTTTAAGATATTATTTTTTGGTTTTTGTGCATTGTTCTGCAAATTTAGATATGAGATGGCGGTTGCCTTCAGCTCATACGAATCCACATTGACGTGCCAGCGGTCTGAAACCGCCGCCCACGCTGTTCGTGGCATTCTAAAGCGTTTTCCACAATTTGACGTTGTTCAGATGTTTTTCTGGATTAAATCTTAGCCTTAAAATCTTTAGTGATAACTTTTAAGAATGTTTTTTTCAGTAGCACTTCTCTAGGTCGATATTGAACACTTCGACATCTTCTTCTTCATGGTTTGATCTCGCACCTCAAAACAATAAGATTGTCAAAACCAATATCATCATATTCATCCACTTCTCTTTAATCGTAAACGTCTTATCGGAGATTTTCAACGGTGAAATAAATAGATAGGCTTCGCCGACTCCTCTACTGTCGAATAATCTGAGAAACAGTTTTTCGGCAAAGTCATAGGCAGCATTGAATGAGTAGTGTCTTCTTGTTTGTGTGAGTCCGATAACGACGTTTCTTATGCCTACTACTTGCTTGCATGATCAAGTTTTCTATCTATCGAGAGCTGAGATGCAGGTCTGGTGGATCATAGTATAGATTGTTACCTTACTGCTTCGCGATTTAGGGTAGATTTAGATGATAGCAGCCATACCGTACTTGTCCTATTCAACGCTTCCGAATCAGAGGCTCCTTCAGAGTCAAGGAAATGAGGCCTGTTTATTTTACTGTGTTTAGCTTTTGTTATCTACGTATAGCTTACTGAACTTTGAAAGTGAGGCTTCATATGAAAAGCGAAGATGGTGCAGTTGTCAACCAGTATTTTCCACTTCCACGTGGTTTTATTCCAGTGCTCTCAAGACAGTTTTCAGAGTGCGGATACCTAATTTTGGCCAAATGGTATCGCCATGCCTAAGCCGTCTTTTCACATTAATGTTAATGTCGTTCTAGACTGCTGACAGTTTAGTTGCAAAACTTCATAATGCTCACTAATAATTCTGACATACCAAGGTGGGATGCTCTAGCTTTTCAGGGCTGCCATGTCTGGTTCCATAATAAGTGATTCAAAAGCTTTCCTTAAACATGAGGAGGGATCGCTAACTGGTACTTCGCGATACCTCTCAATGAGTCCTGTTACTGTGTAATGCGCATGATCGTACTGAATCCTTTGCGAAACCCTGTTTGCAGAAATGGCTGTATTTGTCCGCTGTTATGTTAACCTTTGTTAAATCTCTTAGAATGAGTGGTGTGAAAAGTTTGTAGACAGCACAGGGTGAGAAAGCTGGAAGATAGTATTCTATTTCGTGGAGGTCACCAATCCTGAACAATGACACATTCTTGCTATTGTTCCACTGAATGAGAACCTTGCATTCGGACATGTAACGTGCGATACAACCGAGCCAGTATATTCATAAGCAGTCAGCAGATCAAGCTGCTTCCGACCAGCCAAAAAATCCTGCGCAGATCTGGTATTGTTCCATTCAACACCAGCAAAACGGTATGTAGGATTTTATAAGGAAAAACCAGTGGGATGGCAAATCCATCCTCCTCTTTTTCATATGAAGGCAAAAATACAAGTCCACTGAAAAGATCCAAGTAGTAATCGTAAATGATTCTTTCCATTGCCTTTGTGGAAACCGTATTTGTTTAGTCTGGGAGTCGGAGTGTAATCACTTTGGTTTTGGCGAAGATCCGGTGATTTCAACGGTGAGCGTTGCGAATGCTGTTTCCAGCCTCTGCCACCTCGACCACAGCTGCTGCTTTTCTCTTTTTAAGATATTATTTTTTGGTTTTTGTGCATTGTTCTGCAAATTTAGATATGAGATGGCGGTTGCCTTCAGCTCATACGAATCCACATTGACGTGCCAGCGGTCTGAAACCGCCGCCCACGCTGTTCGTGGCATTCTAAAGCGTTTTCCACAATTTGACGTTGTTCAGATGTTTTTCTGGATTAAATCTTAGCCTTAAAATCTTTAGTGATAACTTTTAAGAATGTTTTTTTCAGTAGCACTTCTCTAGGTCGATATTGAACACTTCGACATCTTCTTCTTCATGGTTTGATCTCGCACCTCAAAACAATAAGATTGTCAAAACCAATATCATCATATTCATCCACTTCTCTTTAATCGTAAACGTCTTATCGGAGATTTTCAACGGTGAAATAAATAGATAGGCTTCGCCGACTCCTCTACTGTCGAATAATCTGAGAAACAGTTTTTCGGCAAAGTCATAGGCAGCATTGAATGAGTAGTGTCTTCTTGTTTGTGTGAGTCCGATAACGACGTTTCTTATGCCTACTACTTGCTTGCATGATCAAGTTTTCTATCTATCGAGAGCTGAGATGCAGGTCTGGTGGATCATAGTATAGATTGTTACCTTACTGCTTCGCGATTTAGGGTAGATTTAGATGATAGCAGCCATACCGTACTTGTCCTATTCAACGCTTCCGAATCAGAGGCTCCTTCAGAGTCAAGGAAATGAGGCCTGTTTATTTTACTGTGTTTAGCTTTTGTTATCTACGTATAGCTTACTGAACTTTGAAAGTGAGGCTGTGGATATTCACAGGTATCTTGCCAGTCACTACCAAAGTATTATAAATGCGATGCTTATTTATTCGAGGTGCTTCTTATCCGCCTCCCATATACTTACCTTTTACTTGATCACAAGCTTTTGACCGAAGTGAATACAACCACGCATTGTTTTCTTGTTCAGCAGTCGCCAGGTTGTTATACAGCATACATTTGCTTCCATAGAAAAACGCGCAGTGCAATACAACAATAGCTGACGTTTCGGCAGCATCGCCTTCTTCAGAGCCTGGAAAGGCATACTGATATACAATTTATTACGCCAAACACTTCAGTAACAGTGCGGTTGGTCTCCACGCGACATACCCATTGAAAGCCTCATAGAAATCGGCTCTGAGGAAGGCGAATTCCGCCGAAACGTCAGATTATTTGTGAATAAAGAATAAAAATAACACCTCGCGTTTGCTCAACAAGAATACGAAGAATTACTTCAGTAACACTTACCAAAAGACGAAAAAATCTATGGCAATTACATGATCAACAGCTTCTCGAAAAACTCACCGCTTTTTTACATGACTTCCAATGAGGAAGGTTAGAACAGCCGATTATAGTCGCATATGGTTGAGGACTGCGCCACCCCACATCAGAAATTTGGGGTTACACGCGACTTGGCCCCTTATCTTTGGATCAATTTCTGATTTGGAGTGGCGCAGTCATCAACCATATGCGACTATAATCGGCTGTTCTTACCTTTCTCATTGGAAGTCATGTAAAAAGCGGTGAGTTTTTGGAGAAGCTGTTGATCATGTAATTACCATAGAGTTTTTCGTCTTTTGGTAAGACTAGTAGACTCAATTCACGAGGAAAAGTGGAGGAAACTCTCTACAACTATGACATTACCTACGATTACGAAACTATAATACATCACGGAGCAACTAGGCTTGTCAACCTCTGGATTTCTCAGTAAAAATTAATAACAAAGAGGCGATTAATTCAGTTTTAAGTCCATAGTCAATGGGCAACACTTTGTGAGACCACACGACATTATTTTTTTTTTTTGCAAACCCTTTGTTCTGTTTTCATTTTATTCTATGAGAAACTCATGATAAACCTGCGTTATAAATGCCTTGGTGAGCTCATTTCTGCACAGGCTTCATTCGTTTTCATTACCTACTTGGGTAGTTAGATGGCCCTTCTTCACTGTTTGTACAGGCACCTGCACAGCTGCACATGATGAAGTCTTTCGACGTTACCACCCTTTATAGAGATATGTCGATTGACCCTGCTATGCTATCCATTCCCAAATTTTTATGAAATGCAAAGATTCAACAAACATGCGTGGTTTATCAATCAACCAACTTATGGCTTTCTTAAAAAAGTGCACAAATTGCTCAGCTTTAGGTGGTCTGAGAACTATTTCTCTCGAATGAAAAAGTTGGCAATGAGACAACGACTGGTACCAGGCCTTGCCATTGTAATTGGAAACTCCTGCATTCGACATCCAGCTACTATTCTACTGTGGATATGCAGATGATTGAGAGAAGAACAGCGATCGTTTTCAGGCTTTCCAAATAAACGATAGACCAATCAACAGATATCACTGTTTTGATTTTGCACCTGCTCTAGCCTTTTTCCAAACCGCCGAGACGTCAAAATTCGTCAAAACAAAGGTTGTGTCTACACCTGATATACGGATAGTTGAACGATATCTTATAAAGTCTGAATCGCGCACGAACGACCGAAAGTGAATACAATCGACAAATATATTGTCACCAAGATTCAAACGGACATACCAAACTAGAAAACACTATGGACAGAGCAATTCCCAAAACCGACTCTCTGTTAACATTGGCATTGATTGATAATTCGACGATTTTCTTCAATAAGCAGACACAAGGTTGTTACTATAGAATTTGTTAGGATACGATAGCTGACATTTAGGCGGTTTCGCCTTCTTCAGAGACTGGAAAGATCAAATCGAGATGTGACCTGCTCAGCCAAACACTTTCATAACTCTAGCAGATTAAATTTAAAAAATAAAATTGTATTCGCCTAAGAAATAGGTTCATTTAAACACCTACCGCTTATTTGTGCTAAGTATCTAAGTTAGTTGGTGGATAGCAGCCGCACAGGGGAATACATGGGCGAGGACTGTGCCTGTGTCAAGTCATTGGATTAGCCTGAGGTATGGCGCCAGGTCACGCGTGATGACAAGACACTCCTCCTTCCGGTTCATTTTTGAATTTTTGGAATTGATCCAAAACGCTCCAAGAGTTTTACGCGCTGATGTCTTCGATTCGTACGTGAGGATAGTGACTCCTACTTCAAAATCTTCTCCGTTGTGTTCCTGCATCCTGTGCACGCCTAGTGGAGTGTTTGGTTCCAATTTTGATTTACCGACTAGGTGCTCTTTTATGAGGACGGAGAGCGGTCTACCAGTTTCACCAACGTATTCGTCCCCGCACGCTTTAGAAGAGATCAGATAGACTGTACCCGAACTCATGCAGTCACCGCACCCGTTTCGCCAACGTATTCGTGCTTTACATGAGATCAGGTAGACTGTACCCGAGGTCATGCATTCACCGTCTCTACCGTTAGGGCAAGTTATGCAGTTTTCCGTTATACATAGACGGTCATATAGGCAGTTGCGAACTAGCTGGCATTTCAAAGTGTCCGGTGATATTTCTATCACCCTTACGGAATTCTCTAGACCGGCCCTTATTAAGCAACGTTTTATGGCTGCACTTACTTCGTTTGAAATAAGGGGCAAGAGGAATGGAGCCTTGTTTTCGCCAGAATTATCGCTCTGGGGCATGGTTTTTCCTTTATGCCTATGCAGAGGAGCTACACTTTCTTAACCATTTGAAATGGCTATTTAGCGGCCAGTTTCAAGGATTCTTCTCTCTGCTCTCTTCCTGTGCACACGCTGCCGGCGGTTCGAAACCTATTTCTTACGAGCGCTACTTTAGTGTGTGAGGAATGATAGGAGAACTAATGAACACCGGTACGCTCACTGCTGGGCTTTCGACGTTGTTTTGTAATGTAGCCGTTTTCGGATAGGCTAATTTGAACATTCAGAAATGGAAGCCAGTTTTCTTTCGGTTTCTTACGGGTAAATTTTGTATACTCTGACTGTTCGTTCAATAATTCAAAGCATCTGTCCATCTCCCCTTATGTGGAGCAGATGAGAAAAAAAATTATCTATATACCTACAGTCACTATAGTTACCAAACTATGGTGACGATCTGTACCTACAATGCACGTACACTTGCATCCGAGCATTCGATAGAAGACTTGCTCATGCAAGCAAGAATGATAAGGCACGACGTCATCGGCCTGGCCGAGACGAGACGACGCCACCCATTCAACGCTGTCTATGACACTGGAGAAGAACTGTTCCTCGGAACATGTGACAGTAGAGGCGTAGGCGGTGTCGGCGTTCTCGTCAACACGAGTTTCTCCATGAACATCGATTCATTCGAACAGCTTACAACCCGAATCGGACGTTTACGATTAAAAAGATGTGGATCAACAGCGGCTTTGACAATCTTCGTCGTCTACGAGCCAACATCAAACTATGATGAAGAAGAAGTCG
The DNA here is from genome assembly GCA_009735665.1 of Angiostrongylus cantonensis. Taxonomy (NCBI): domain Eukaryota; kingdom Metazoa; phylum Nematoda; class Chromadorea; order Rhabditida; family Metastrongylidae; genus Angiostrongylus; species Angiostrongylus cantonensis. Next base: position 337,521 of record MQTX01000172.1, on the reverse strand, counting down.
AAGCGTTCTACATGGACTTGGAGAGGTTCTACAGAGAAGACCATACATTCTTCAAGGTCATAATTGGAGATTTCAATGCCAAGATCGGACCAAGAAGATCGTCTGAGAAACGTCACATTGGGACCCACGGATTAGAATGGAACGAGAAGAGTGAGCGGCTTTCTGAGTTTATCATAGCGACCAAAACCATCCATGGTAACTCGCAATTTCAGAAGCACTACCCTCAACGCTGAACTTTGGAGTCTTCCAACAGAGAATACCATAACGAAATAAACCACATCATAGTAAATAGAAAGTTTTGCCTAACCGATGTCGCTGTTGTCCCAAAATTCTACAAGGGAATAGACCACCTTCTCCTCCGGGCAAGATTTTATTTTTTGCGGAAAGGAGAAAAAGCCGCTAAATTCAAAAACCGAAGTCCTAGAACCA